>VMDR010009639.1:0-32876 GCA_007922815.1 Macrotus californicus
ATTTGCATATTTTAAGATTTTGGCAATGAGAGGAAATACCATGTAAATATTGTTTTCAAAAGAAGTGGCTTTTTATGAAATGAATGAATTTGGTCAAATTACAGATAATAGGTATGTTATTAGAGATTCAGTAAATTGTATTTTGTATTTTAGTGTTTTGGATGTACTGTGTATAAATGTCTTCTCTAGGAAATGGCAGTGGCAGAGATATCAAGATGCTCAATCAAAATCCATTTTCCTGCCCAGCTCAAAACTACATTTTCCAATGTCCTTTGCAGCAATGTGTGGTCATGTGACTAGGTCATGGTTCATGAGTTATCAGTAAAAACAAAGTGTGCGATTTGTGGTCATGACTTGAAATGTAGGAACCTGGCTCCCCTTCTCCTTCCCTGGGGCTAAAATACAGATATGGTAAGAGGAGCGAGGGCAGAGGAGGGTCTTAGGTCACAGGAGGGAATATGCATGGAGAAGATAGATGAGAAAAAACACAAAACCACCAACGCATCTGGATCCAAACCATGCGGGAGAGGCCCTATCAGCCCTGGACCATTTCTGCTTGGACCATCATCACAGAGGGGGTCAGCAAGGGAAAGAGTCTTATCTGACTTACATCAAGGTTATTTTGTCCTGGTAACAAAAGTTGGACTGGTATCCTAAAATGGGATTTTACAAGACTCAGGGCTGAATCAGAGCGGGCTTCAGCTCTCAAAAGAAACGATCTAGTAGAGAAGATGAATGGATACGGTCTTAGACAAAGATGTGGACATATTTTAACACAGGTACCAAGATGGCTGTGTTAACTTTTTTCTAATGACCAAATCTGAACATACTAGTATATGCACAACACATACAAACGTGTATGCAAGATCAATGACCAGCCTCTGCAGTGAATACCTTTAAAATTATCATTGTTACAAGTTCTATGGCCTCACCTATACATTTACAATATATATCTTAGAAACATTGTTTATTATTATCTCACATTTGGTTCTATTTTTTATAAACATCAGACTCTGCTCACTCTGGGAACTTTGGGTCAACCCTTCCTAGAAAGCTCCTCAACCTTCCTGTTTTTCACAGTAGATACTGATACCACATGGTCCTGCTTCTCTTATATGTGGGCCTCTTAAAGCATAAATGCATTTGCAAATGAGTTCCCGGAACATGCTAATGATATTTCGTTCTGGATCATTTCCAAAATGGTTACAAGCAAACAAGCTCATTTAAAGGGGGAGGGGATGGGAGAGAAAGAGAGGGGGAGAGAGAGACAGAGAGAGAGAGTTAGTTTAGAGGTAGGCAATTATCCAATGGCTGTTAATTAAAAACATTTGCACATAAACGTGATTACTTGAGAAAGAGCACTGGAGTCTGATTGACGGGCATTGGAAATTGAAAATAGAATCCCTTCAAATTCAAAAGCTTTACCACAAATCACAAGATTCATTCATTACTGTACGTAGGATCTTGGGAGTTGCCTGTTTGTAAAATCTTGAGGCTAAATTAGAGAGGCAGAGCCAAGAGCCCACCATTTGTTGATGTGCTTTAATTCTTTATGGCCAGTCGCATATGGAAAACAGTTAACTACAATGTGTTTAATCCAAGTGGATTGCACACTACTCTAGGATTTGAAATAACTTGTGAAAACCATGGAGCCATTGTATTTTCCATCACTGTTTTGAAGACATAGAATTGATATGCATCACATGGTCTAAAATTTTGTTTTGTTTGCTTGGTTTTCCTATTTGTGCCTGTATTTATCTTTGTTTTTCTCTTAGTCAAATGGATAAACTAACTACTTTTTACTTACTGGATAACTTTGATCCTATTAAAATAATGGTTAAGCAAATAATTAAAACGAAGAAGAGAAACTAGTAAATAACTTGTGCAAACTTCAATCACTTGTGCTATAGATATTTGCGATATTTTGTCAGTCTTTGGAAAGGCTGCTGGTTACTCATATTCTAAGATACTGAAAGGGAAGTTAATAAGATAGTGAATATTGCAAAACGTTTTTTGATGATCATGGAGATTTTAATAGAAAGGGTTATTTTGAGACCATCGAAGATGACAAATCTTCAACTCTTTGGAAAATGGAAAGGTGGGAGGGAGAGAAAGAGAAAGAGAGCTGAGCTGGAGTGAGTAGATCAAAAGAAAGCAGAGACTCGCAGGAGCTGGAGTAACAGGAGTTTATCAGTTGACGCTGACACATTTCCTTGGCAAAGGCTGCTGACTGTAGGCAAAGTCACATGGCTGGGCGGCTGGTGTGTGTCTGCTTACAAGCCCGTAAAGCTCTTTGCCTCCAGACTAGCATGTGCACCATGTGATGCTGGGGTTGCCATGGTAAGTACATAGTGTGCAACTGAGAGGGTTTTTTTTTCCCATATATGCTGCTCTAGCATAGATGCACCAGAATTCAAATTAATACTATAAGAAAAGCACTGGAAGAAGAAGCTTTCTGGGCTTTGGTTAAATGTTCAGCACTTTTGTTAGGGTCTGTAAGCAAATGTGCTACCTCCACTTATTGTTTTTTTTTCTCAAATATAGAATTTATCTTAGAATAGTCAAAGGATTATCAGCCTACAATTAAAAAATATATTAACCATAATGTCATTGTTTCGTCATTCACTACCTTGAGGCTTATATTATAGATGTGTTTTTAGTTACCTGAATTTTTTTGTTTTAAAGAAAAAGATCCTCTCTGTTGTTCTTGAAATTGTCACAAACATTGCTAGAAATTCCAGGTGTGTTGAAATGTTATGAAAATTTGCATACATCATTATGGATTTAATATAAAAGCTGATCTGAGAACTAGACTGTGGGTCTGTAGCCTTGAAGTCACTTTCCGGGTGCCCAGAAGGTCCTATGGGTCTCTGCAGTATTGCTCTGGAAGGCAAGCTTAGCATTTGGACTATTAATTTAAAATCCTGCCAGAGCTGCCCAAGTGACCTGCCAGATCTTCTTCACTCAGGTAGAATCAACTGATGGGCATTTCTCATCCCCAAATCCCACCCCCAAAGAAAGGCATTGTTTCTCTGTCCTTGTTGTCCTCTGTTTCAGAATTGTTCTTTGGAGTCATATACACCCAAGCTCTGGCCCAACCCTGCCACTCACTAGGTGATCTTGGCAAACCCCTTAAAGTCTTTAAGACTCTAGTTCTCCATCTGTGAAATGGAGCCAATGATAGAATCTACCTCATGGAAATGCCATCTGGATCAGACAGACACAGCAGGTGAAAAATGTATCTGGTATGGAATAAGCACTCAGTCAATGATAGCTGCTCTGTGATCTCTGCGTGATTACTTACATCTTCTTTCTTACATTGTGCATATTCTTGAAAACTAGCTATCCTAGGACTTCAGAAATTCCCCCAAAGTTCTTTGAAGTTTTATTTTACATCTGGATCAATAATCCAGCTAGAGAACTCAACAGTAAATACAGTTCTAACGCTCAACTTCATAATACTTTCCCAAATTACAGGTTTAGGGAGGGCAGATTACCAGTAAAATCCCCTTTGGAAGAACTGGCCTGGATGATGACAGTTAGGTCAACAAAGCCAACAGACAGACTAGCAGGGTGTGGGCAACTACAGCCCTCCCCCTGTTTCTGGAAACAAAGTTGATTGGAACATCGTCATGCTCATCGGTTCAGGTATTGCCCAGCATGCTTTCACACTGGGACAACAGGGTCAAGTAGTTGCCACAGAGACTTCATGGTCTGCAGAGTCTAAAATAATCACTACTTGCGAATGTTTGCTGACCCACAGACTAATGTGTACTTGAATAGGTAAGTTCTGGGAGAGGGAGATGGCTCTTTCAAAGCAGAGGTATGAAATGATGTTCCAAACTCCAATTTCATTAACCCAATCTCCACCTTCATTCCTATATTGTGAAGGAACTCAATTCAACATGGACAAAAATGAATATTTTAAATTTTAATGGTTATGAATTTCATTCTCTTCTTCACTTCCCAAGGAAGAAGAATGCTATGTTAGTAGGCCAGCCCAGGGAGCTGCTCTCTTGTGCAGAGTTCAGATATTGCACAAAAACTTAAAAAGGAAAAATCAGCCTCTCTTGACTCACCATCAACTCCCCCCAATCCAGAAAGAGGTTGAGTTGCCTGATATAGGACAATTACAAGTTTATAAATGGGAGAGTCATTGTGCTGGCTTTTCTAATGAGATGCAATGACCCCTTGGCTATGCTCTGAGCGACTCCAGCAAGGATCTAAATCACTTTGCAGAAAATTCAAGATGTCAAACTCTCATTCTTTTGAATCAGATTCTGTGCCAGAGTATGGCCATTATTTGGTTCCGTTCTAATTTTACATGGGGGAATAATTACAGATGATGCACTAAATGTTAGAATGGAATTATAAAAAACAGTATGAGAGTAAATAAGATAGAACAGTTAATAATGTCTTGAAGACCAGAGCAGGTTTCAGACAGATACTGCTTGAGCTGGCTCCTGAAGGAACCGTAGGGACTTGTCCAAGACACAGGGTCACAAAGGGTGGGAAGGACACAAGCCTGAGTAGATGTTGAACTCATGGAGAGACCACACGTCTTCTCTGGCTGGAGAGCAGTGGTTCATTTAGCAATACTAATATTCCGTTTAACCCTCACTGGCAAAGTGCCCATGTTTGTGATTTTCATAAGTAAGGAAACTGAGATAATTCGAAGATAAATACATTTTATTAAAATACACAGTTTAATGAAGTGTCATTATTAGTAGCTCACCTAGCAGAGTATAAAAAAACTGACCTGTTTGTTAACAATTGCATAAATATTAAATAATAAATGGTGATTATGGGCTAACACTGAACATTTAGCCTACCTGGATGTTCCTTAACATTCACCCAGCTATTTGGAGTTTTGTGGAGACAATTTTTCTCTTCAGAGATCTTTAGTAGGTTTTTTAACTTTCCATTTCTTTTATGCAAAGATTCCCTGTTTTATTGCCCAACTGTTAACTATGTCCAACAAAAATCTAAATGAAATGTGATAATTTAGGCCAGCTAAACCAGGAAACTAGTCTTGCTTCTTTTTCTAAATTCAGCAACAATTTGCTATATGACTTCCGAGAATTCACTTTCCTATTGGCGGAGATTACATTTTAATTTAAATCTAAGAAAAATGATAAAATGGGGGTTTGTTACCAGCCCTTTACCACTCTTTTCAATTCACAATCTCTTTGCCACTCATATATCCCCTAAAAAACACTGCTCTCCAACCTATTAATAGGATTGGGTTTAATAAATCATTCACAGTAAGGCAAAACTGACTAATACTAATTGCTATCTCTTCACTTGCTTTCTAAGGAGTGAAGCAATATGCAAGCCAATAGAATAATTTTACGCATTTGAGATTCATGACATTGGTTATATCAAAGGAGATATTTTCACGGGGTGAGGGTGAAATTAGCATCCCCTATCATCACATTGTATTACTAACTTCCTATTAATTCATAAATAAGATCTCGTACTATCAGTCAGTTATTCAATACATTAAGCAAATATACTTATTACTCTAGGTGTTTAGGATACACCAGTGAGCAAAGTAAAGCTCCCACCCTCCTGGTGGCCATGTTTCAGGGAATGTCAGTTAATGCTCACTTAGCACTCGCTATGAGTTCTGTGTTAAGCCCTCATCAATTTCTTTCAACATCCATCAGAAGCTATGGGTGCTATTATTATCACCACCACTTCATCATGGAGAAAACCACAGTCCAGGGAGTTTGAATAATTTGTTCATGGGTGCACAGCCAGGAACAGTTAGGGACAAACCAGGTCCTAGAAGGCAGTCTGACACTGTAAATCAGACTTGCTCTACTCTACAACAGGTCCCGAGCAAAGTATGGGAAAAAGTAAAATAAAAAACAAGAGGTAAGTACACAAGAAACTAATTTGCCAGAAAACATTACCATTTTATTTTTATTTCAGTTAATAAAAATTTATTCCTAATAACCTACCTCTACCTTCTATTTATTTTTCTTTATCTGAATATTAACCACGGCCATGAATTTAAACTTGAATTTACACTTCAATATTCCTCTCTCTCTCATACACACACATACACACACGCACACACTAATTATTCCATTTTCTCCTAAACCAGTCATCAAACTGAAAAATTAAACACTTATACAACTTGTATATAACTAGCCCAATTTCATTATTAAAAGATTTGCTACAAAATTGTCTTCATTGAAATGTCTGCTAAAATCTATTATAGTACAATTCTTACTTGTTCTATAAAATCTAAAAATAAAAACAAGCATAAAAATCCACACATTTATTTCTGCTTAGATTATTCTTTACTCAACTGGTAGTTTCCATCCCGCTATAGGACAGAAGATATACATTCTTAAATTAGATAGATTTCTATTCAAAAGTTCATTTTCTAACAGCAACTCAACAATGGAAAGTCCTCTTTAATTTTTCCCCTTAGCATTAAGTTTCCCATTCCAAGAGTGTGTCAAGAATTTAATTGCAGCATGAAATTAACCAGTTGTAAAATACTGTACTTGTGCCCTTGCCTTCTAAAGCAGAATGCACTAAATAATTTGCTTAATGGCCTCTAACATGAGACCTCAATTTAATAACCAAAGTGCCCTTACGTGTTGGATAAATTCCTGGTGAGAAATGCTCTGTGTGTGATCTATCGATGGGTCAAACACACACACACACACACACACACATTCACACAGAAAAGGGCCGCTGGCTGTACCTTCTGTACAAATGCACACGCTCCCCTATCCTTCAGCAGTGTGAGAGCCAGTCCTCATGGACTCCGTAGTGGGAGAAGACACGGTTTGCCAGGCACCTGCCTCCTTTGGCTCACTTTGTGAAAGGGCAATGGTTCTTTCATGATTCCTCCTAACAAGCGCTTGCCGACTAACATAGAATTGGAGACTGGATAACAAAAGAACAAAGTGTGATATTTTAGTGACCTGGCTAAAGTTTTTTTATCTCTACTCTCTCTTTCCACTTGTCTCCTTACCTTGTGTCTAATTTAGTTCCATTTAACGCCTGGGTTTTAGGAAGACTGTGTCCTGAGCACATTGAAATGTCTGCCATAGAAACTCCGTACGTGCATTGGTAATCAATGTAATTACTATACTTACCGGTCTAAAATACAGAAGTCCAGCCTAAGGGCTTTGGAATTCCCTCAAATTATAAGGCCCTCTTCTGGGGCCTTATTTTATATTTATTCTATGACCCCAACAAAGTCATGGCCAAGCATAACTCCAAAGCTCTAGAT
Source organism: Macrotus californicus (assembly GCA_007922815.1). Lineage (NCBI taxonomy): Eukaryota > Metazoa > Chordata > Mammalia > Chiroptera > Phyllostomidae > Macrotus > Macrotus californicus. Next base: position 7,259 of record VMDR010009639.1, read on the forward strand.
CTCAAAAGACATTATTAAATAGTTTTTGAAAATTCTATGTTAATGTATAAGCCATGGATGATGGAAGACTTTTCCTACAGTATATTTAAGGTGGGGTGTGTGATTGAAGCAGCTGTATGCTTTATTCATAGATTATAATCAGGGTATGGACAATAATACAAACTGGGACTGGAGAACATTTATAGAAAGTGCGCAGGTGGGATGTTTGATTAAAATAAAGTACTTTTTCCCCAAAAAAACAATTTAATGAAAACTTTAATTCATTGTCCCACTATCATTTTTATTACAAAATAACATTTTCTATGTTCATTTTCTTCCAATCTACCTTAACAATTTTTAAAAAAGTGAGGGAAACTCCCCTTTTCTCCAAAGTTCAGACATAAATGTAAACAAAAATTAGACAAAATGTTGACTTTGCGACATATCAGGTCTGACCTGAAATGCATGACACTGCATTTCATCATGAATCTTAGAATCTTGCTCCCTGATGTTCACCTGACCCAATTGTATGAAACGATCATTCATTTCCCTTGTTGGTAATATCGTCACGATTCACGGAGTGAAAGGATGAGGATTTTAGTAACTAACTTGACTGCTCATGGAACTGAAAGTAGTGAGGGTTTCCATACACACTACTCCTTGTTTGCCAGAATTGCATCCTCATCGGGAACTAACAAGAGCTCCTAGTTTGCACACGGAGACAGTTTTATTCCATCAGGTTGATTGTTCTGAGCCTCTCCATTAAAACAGGGTTTTATCTGTGTGACCAGGGTCACATAACATGCATACAATTAGTAAAGCACGTCTTTGAGAAACAAGCATGTGCTAGGAGAAGATCAGGCCACAATATAAAGGATCTGTCCATTCACCCGCAAGTTCACTGAGGCCATTGCATTTTGTTCCCAGGTTATTGGTCCTACAATAGTTCACACATGTCATCCAGCCTGAACTGAGCTCTCATTCAACTCTGGGGTGACAGAGGTCATTTTGTTTTCATGTTAACTAAATCACAGTCTGTCTCACACCAAGATTGCCAATTGTGCTAAATTAAAGATAGAGGTTATAGCTGAAGGCAACTTACTCTGGGGATTGTGTTGACACCTTTAAGCTGACTTCTTTTCAGAGTTCCAAGTCACATTGAAATGGAAAGGCTTGGGCAGATAGGGTCACTGCATTAATGAAAAATCCACAAGCAGCTTTCCTTCCTAAAGCCCAATACCATCCTAATCTTCCATTCCTCCACGTTAATGCAATCATAGAACAGCAACGGCTTAGTGTCTCCACCTCATTGCAAAATGCTTTCTTTTGTGCACAATATCTCCTTGGAGACTTACTCTTGAAATAAGTGATAGAACACTTTGCCTTTTACTACAGGTTCAAAAGCAGGTGCTTTTATTTTAAGGTCATTTGTGAAACCGATGGACTTCTTTAGAAAAATCTTGATGTTGACTCCAACCCAAGTTTCACCAGGGCATCTTCTATGGTGACTTTAAAAAGTACCTGTTTATAATAATAAATGTTTCTGGCAGCTAACCATGGGGAAGAGTATTATTAGTCATGATATCCATCACTAAACAGAATCCTTCATGGGTAGAAACCAAACTAAAACGCTGTAATTAAAACATTCACGGAAACATTTAGTTACTCTGTTTCCGGCTCCCTTTTATCTTCCTTGTCCTGCGGGTGTTTTCCCAGGATGGGTACACCTACCCTACAGTAATGCTCTCATCTGACTTTGTGAGCTGCGTGGAATACCTTTTCCAGTTGTATTTTTAGCTGACACTTTAGGCAGGAGGCTTAGTTGGATTACTCCCCGCCGGTTTATTTTTGGCAGATTGGTTCACAGTGTCCTTGTCTATTGCTTATCTCTCCAGTGATCTAGCTTTTTGTTGTGGGGTGGTTCTCATTCAGACAGACTTCATTCCTCCCCTTCACCTGTTTAGTCCGGTCTAACCCCGCGAACAAAAACACGTCGTGAGTCGAGGGAAATTCAGCATGGCATGTGTTATTGGTATTGTGACTTGAGTGGCAGCCAACCAACACTTAGGGAACAATCTATCTACCGGAATTAGACTAGACATCACTAATGCACATGGCAGATTGATGGCGCAGCCTTAGTGGACGTATTCTTTATTAATGAGATTCAGTATGATTTGCTAAAAAGGCTTTTACTGGGCAGTCCTTTTCTGTTCCCCTCCCCCACCTCTCTTTATCCCATTTAATCTGTTGAACCATGTACCATGTTTTGAAAATGTGTTTCTCTCCTCTATTTTTATTTCAAATACTTGGGCTTTTTAAATAATTGTGCACACACTGAGCACACACACACACACATAACACATACACACACATCAGATTGGAATTAAAGAGTATCATAAAAGACAGTAACTAAGAAAAGAAATTAAAATCCTAAGTTATTAGGAAGAAGTAAAAGTAGTCCTGACTGGTGTAGCTCAGTGGATTGAGCGCAGAACTGCAAACCAAAGGGTCGCCGGTTCAATTCCCAGTCAGGGCATGGGTCTGGGTTGCAGACCAGATCCCCAGCAAGGGGCATGTGAAAGGCAACTACACATTGATGTTTCTCTCCCCCTCTTTCTACTTCCATTCCCCTCTCTCTAAAAATGAATAAATAAAATCTTAAAAAAAAGAGGTAGAAGTAAAATTATATGTAAAAGAAGAATCTAAGAGTAAATTTGATATTTGAAAGAACTAATTTCTAGGAATGAATGACTGAGTCTTAACAGGGATTCAAAGGCACACGGGGCTTTTTTCTAAACGAGGTATATTATTTGTATGGATCTGCTGGGAGCTGGGAGTTGCCAAGGTTTGGGGGTTTCAAGCAAGGATCAGTACCACTCCAGAGAAAAGTCACAAGCTACCCATCTTTTCACCCCTTGTTTCATTATCCGGAGGCCAGTGGGCAGCAGAGAATAATGTACATTAATCACAATGAGCTTTTTATAAAGCACTTTAAAAGTAACATAAGGACAAATTATTTCAGATTCCAGTCTCACCCTGATCAAACATCCCCGACTCTTAAATTTCATACCTGGAGAGGGAGGTGGGTGGAAAGAAGTCACCCCCTTCTCCTGATCACTGTAAAGCTATTTCCTCATCATCTTGTTTTTTAATGTCTCCATCTCTCTTTGTCTTATTGTAAATCACAAAATATCATCTCTCTCCCAAATAAAATAAAATATTAACTTCTGAAGAGATGTTTTCTTTACAATAATCTCTCCAGTAGCTTCCCAGTAGCTTGACAAGTGATTCCCAGTCCTATTCTGTCATTTATCTCCAAAACAGATACTATCTCAATGGTATATTATGAAAGGCATTCAAGCAATTTTTAAACTTTATGTGACAATCTAACATCAAGCATCCTAGGAGATTAAGGATCATGCTAGGAAAATTCTTAAGAGCTCAAATTTCTCCATGTGATTCTGGAGCTGGGTAGGTCAGAGTTACAACTACCACATGAAGTAGTAAGGAAGACACTCTCCTGTGCAAAGGGCAGTTAGAGTGGCGGGGGGTGGGGGGGGGGGCAGCCTCTCCCAAGATAACAAAGCTGAAACTTAAGTAGCATTTACACTGCCATGTTGAAAACATACTGCTCTCCAGGAGAAAAGTCAAATCACACAGCATCTTTCTTTTAAAAGTCATTTTAGATCGTTAGCTCTTACAGATATGTGGTAGTCATTTTATCTCCGTGATTCATTATTTCTTTCTGTTTAGTTCAAGCTTAAATGTGACAGCACATTCACAGAAGGTATACATTTCCGTGAGAAGAGTAAAAGCTCAGCAGCTCATATGTCAACAGGGGAAACTTTCAGGGTAGTTCCCTGAAAATATCCTGAAATTCATTAGTGAATTGCACCGGAAATACCACAGCTAGGCCGGCTGATTTTCTTCTCCCTTGGGAGCCGCAGGTCAGCGCACAGAGCTAGCTGATGCAATCTGATCTGACAAATGTTTCAGAACCTACTATGCACAGGAGATAGTTTCTCTGCTCTTGGAAGCCAGTTTAATAATTAAGACAAAACGACCAATTATTGCATTTTTTAATCTATTCATATTGCCAAAATTCTCTCAGCTCTCATGTAATTTTAACTCTTTTAGCAGAAAGAACAAAAATATGTGTACATGGAGAAAAATTAAACAAGATGATAAAGGAAGAAATACACACTTGGGGGCTGGCTACACACGTCATTTGCAAATGTTCCAAACAAATAATCCCATTTCTTTCCCTGTGGTGGATTCTACCCTGAACGAAGGGAGAGTCCTTTGGCCACAGCACTCTGTGTTGTTATGAACGTAACCACTCTATGTGATGAAGAAGAAAGGAATAACGATGCCCATAAAAGCAACACTAGTAATAATAATAAGAGCGGCTATCAATTCTAAACAGCAGCAACGTGTTGGCTATTCCACTAGTTGCCCCATCTGTGGTACATAATTTTTCCCCTTAATGCAACAAAATGAATATTATTTCTAACTGGCAAATTAGTCAACTTAATGTTAAGAATTAAGAGGCATTTTACGTGTCTCACCGAAGCTAGGAAGTGAAAGAAATGAATGTGCCATTTTGTCCCGACACTGGGACCCTCCCACTCCTCGGTCACATTCCCCTGTACCCACACACACGCACACATGCTGGAGTACCTGGTTCCCATTTCACAATTGGGTCATAATCTACAGGTTTGGTGGAATACCCAAGAATAGAAAAGGTGTCCGACGTGCATCGATTAGAAAATGATGTCTCTGTCACTGTAAAAAGGCCGTAAGTGAACATTACCAATGCTAATAACTGAGTCTACCCATCATCAGAGTATTTTTCAAAATGGCAGGTGTTCTGCAAGCCTGTGTCTGGCTTTTATCTTGCTTCTTGGATTATCAGGACTGAGACTGTTATCTTGGCCCTCAACAGGCAAGTGTCTGTGAGTGTGTACTATGTAGCTCTCAGACTCAAGATCACTGCCTCCACTAGCTCAGCACAAGGAGAGACCTCCAGGCAATTGTTCACTTGCTCTGGTTAGTCTACACCTTGCCCTCCTCTGGACAAACATCTATATAAGAGAAAAAGAATCCTTTCTTCAATCTTAAATGTGTGTGTGTATAACTTTTAGGGTCTTTTAAAAGTGTTTCACATGTCTATAAAATCATTCAATCTCATACCTACAAATTATCAAATGCAAGGCATGAAATTCTTGCAAATAACAAAGCACTGGAAGTCTAGTGGACATCTCAGACTTGAGATGTGCAAAACCTTTCTCTGCAAAGCCCTCCTCCCGCTGTCTTTCCCCTCTGCTGCCGAGAACAACAGGCTTTTACCTTGCTCTCATGCCTCACATCCAATCCATCACCAAACTCGGTCAACTTGACCTTCCCAACGTGCCTCTGACAGCCTCCCACACCTCCCCATCCAGAGCGGCCGCTTTGATGCATGCCAGTAGCTTCCCTCCACATGACTATTTCTATGACCTCAGAGCGGCTGTCCCTGCTTCTGCCCTTGCTGCTGCACAGAGTGACCAGAACGATCTTCCTTCTACTTACAGAAGCCACACTGTGGCATTCTTCCTCTCCAAACACTACAGTGACTTCTCGTCTCATCTCAGTTAACGGAAAGCCTGTGACCTCCATGACCCGACAAGACCTGACGCCACTCCTGCCCTGATCTTCCAATCCACTCCTTCCTCCTTTCCATCTCCAGCCCTCTGACCTCCTTACAGTTTCTCCAACTTGCCAGGGATACTCCCACCTAGGAGCTCTTCTCCGGGTGTTCCTTCTTCCTGGAAATCTGTCACCTGGACATATGCCAGGTCCTTCCCTCATTTACTTCTGGTCTTTACTCGAATGTCACATCCTTCCTGAGCCCGTCTTCACCCACCTTTGTGAAATGACATTCTGCCCCCACCCTTGACTCCCATTCCTTAGTCTAGCTTTCTTCATAGAACCCATCACACTTTCAACTTCCTCTATATTTTACTTCTTTATTTATTGTCTGTCTCCCTCACTGCATCCTCACCACATTGTAAATCCTATAAGAGCAAGCAAACACTGCTTCCTCCTTTGTTCGCTGCTTTATCCCAACCACCTACAGAAATGCCTGATGTACAATAGATGGTCAATGAATGCTTAATGAAAAACTTCATACAGAAACAAAACAGCTCTGCAACACGTATAAACCTCAGTCTAATAGAAAATTAAGAAGTCTCCTTGGTAATGTTCATCTTCATGGCTGAACCATGTAATCTCTTATTCAAACATCAGAATATGCTGAGTGGTACACTTAGCCCCAAATCAAAGACTGAAATGCAATTTACTCATTAAAGTAATGGATTTTAAATGCTGGTCTTTTTATTTTTTAAAGCATCTTCCTTGCACATCTTATTGAAAGTGCTTTTCAAAAAATAGTTATTTTTTTTTCCTTTGCTTCCTGGCAGGCTGGTTATATTCATATTCTAGCATGAACATGAATATTCCATCATGCATTCCAAATATGAATGTTATTGAGAATAACTTTTAACTAGAGGCATGTGCTTAGAGCAGAGATTCATTTTGGGAGGGGTCTTGATTTTCTTTTTATCAATTCATGATTAAAATTAATTTCAAGGTGACCCATAAATTTATAATGAAGATGTTTTCTTCAGGCTGCCTCAGAGTTGGACAGAAACCTTGGAGCTAGTTCATTGGCATGCTCAGTCTCCACTCCAGCAGCTTCATTTGTTACATTAGACATGTTCTCTAAGCCATACCGCATTTTTAGTAGTTAAAAAAATCCCCTGACTCACAGCCTTGCTCCATAATAAAATTCCTTTCCCTCATCTTCGTTTTTGAACATTTTACAAAGGCCATATTTAGTTAAAGATTGAGAATATCCTCTGATAGCCTGAAGAGTTTAAGAAACAGCCCTAGATTGAAAATTTTTGCTCAATTAATTTATAACTATCTCTAAATATTTAACACTACTTCTAAAAGAAACATTACCTTAAATTTTCCAGTGGGTTTCTTGTTAATCATTCATGTTCTCATAGGTTTGGAGGTTCGGAAGGTCCATTCTTCCCTGCAATTTCCTCAGCATAAAAAGAGCTTTTAATTCTCACGCTGACTGACAGCCCATACGGGGTTATGCTTCGAAAAGCCCCTCCTCTTGCCAACATCTGTCTATTTCCGCTATAGAACAGACACTGAGCTTCTTAAATGAAAAGTCAATGCTAGGTCTGGGATGTAATTAAGGTTGAAACAACCAAAAGTAGAAACAGCTCTCAAAAAGCTACACGAAAAGAAGAAGGTGCCTTGACTTAACATGAGTCGTTAAAGGTCCCTCTGTAGGCGGCTTCTAATCTGCCCTGGTAGGTGACTGAATGAAAAACCCCAAATCATCCCCATTACAAATGCAAATATTATGCAAATTGCAAATAGATAAATGTTAAAGTTTGTATGAATTACTTTAGGATTGGGGTGACCCTTACGGAGCACAGTAGGCCAGAGAACACACTTCACCGTGACTTACAAAGTGAAATGGTACTACCACCAAAATGGACAAATGCCATGTCCTTAAGCTAAGCGGAGAAAGTTAATATTCATGAGCATAAGTGTGGTCCTTAGATATGTGCTCATTAATATTAACTTTCCCCACCAGCACTGAAAAAAAAATTAGAACACTTTTAATAAATTGATTCATTTAGGATCAGCCTTGTAGATTTGGCTTCTGACTTAATAAAGTGCAGTCAGTGAGGGATGGGCCAGATGAGCTATTGAATTCTCTCCCCTAATCATATGGCTCCACGGATGAAAGTCTCCCCATGCATTTGGTATTGCAACCACTATCTGGTTATCTTGTTTAGTTTTGAGAAAAGACAATTCCGATGAACAATTTTAGCATAAAAACAAGCAAAGCAGCTTGTGGTCCTCTGAAATGACTAATCGAGAAGTGATTGGAATTAATCACAAACACAAGAGGAAGCTGAAATTAGAGAGGGTTATTAAGATACAGTCTGCTGTTTAATCTCGCCCCTTATCAACACATTAGCCTTGTTTTCTCTGCCTGAGCACTGAGTCCTACAGCAAAATTAGGTCAGAAATTCACATCAGATCAGATCAGCTGATTCATTCCAGTAAGACCCTGGCAAGCCGCAGGGTTGAGTTTAATTCTAGATGGCGGTATGGCTGAGGGCTTTTGGGGTTTGTTTCCTGTGCTCTAAGCATAGGAGCTAGAGCTAACTGGTATTTCTATGCTAGCTGTAGAGTATTTCTAAATGTTCTAATGCTAGCTGTCAGGTGATTCTAAAAGTTGGCACCGTTGTGTTTCTGAAAGCTGGTTCATTTACCTGTAACTGTCCTCACTTAACCTGAGCAATGATGTTTCACCATTTCTTTTGATATACAAATAGGGTATTTCATTTTTCCGCATGCCTCCAATTAAAACAAGCCCAATAATATTATCTATTTGTGACCTAAGTAGCCATTCACGCTGCATTGAATGGATACATCATTCACTGAAAGGCATACATCATTCACTGAAAGGCACTTGAATAAATGTTCTTTCTTTCTATGAAGTCTCTGCCACAAACCATGAGTATGATTCCAGAAGCTGTCACTATCTAAAGAGGACTCAGGTTAGGTTACTGTTCACATGTCTGATAAGAGGTGTCTGTGTCATTATATCTTTGGGTAATAATTTAAAATATCAACCCATTCAAACCTTTGGTATCATAATCATTTACTTTCTAGGTAGCCATGTTTTAATAAAGGAAGAGTAAATATTTATTTTTATTTTTACTTCTTTCTTTCTAATGAAGCTGGTCTAATGAATGGAATTTAGTCATCCTTTGCTTCTATTTGAATAAAGGAAATACTGAAACCCTCAACTAGAAAGAGCTTCAAAGTATCCATACTAATATACAATTGCATGTATATTTAAGGAGCTGTAAGTAATCTAATTCCATTTCTGACTGTCACTTTTAAAGAGGAAATATAACCTCATATAGATCCCCTGAGGGCATCCAAAGGGAATAGAGACATTCCTAATCAGCCTAAGTAGTCCTTTGTGTCAGAATCACTTTGCTAAAGTCAAGAGCCGTCTTCCAGACTTGCAATGTTTGGGAGAATTTCACTAATGTAACATTTGTTTCATTAGAAAAAAAAATGCAGCCCTTCCCTATAATAAAAAACATGCTCAGAAACACATGTACCAGGAACAAACTTTCTGGTTGCTTTTATTTGAGGACCATTTCCTATATTTTTAAAGTTTTATTCAATTTACTGGGGTGATATTGGTTAATAAAATTGTATAAATTTCAACTGTACGACTAACTCAACAGCACATCATCTGTGGATTGCACTGTGTGTTTACCATCCAGAGTCAAGTCTTTCTTATCGCCATATATTTGAACCCCTTTACACTTTTCAACCTCCCTCCACCCCTCCTTCCCTCTGATAACCACCCTGTAGTTTTTTTTAAATACTGTGGCAAATGGTAAAATGAGGTAGTACAGGGACTAGTTCCAAAATCCAGAAAGAAAACCTTCACTTGAAAGGAAGCCTCAACCTTAAGCATGCCTTTGGTATACCAGATGATCTTCTGATTGCCCATCCTCCTCAGTGAATGCCCTCACTTGGTATTCTAAACAAGGTGCTCCCCAATCAAGCCTCATGTTCACAGGAACACACACAGGTATTGTCTTACAGGCTGTTTGTGGCCAGACTCTGGTCTCATTGTCCAGGTATCTCCTTTCTAATGGCTGGTGCCTGTGCTGAGTCAACATTTCAATATATCCATCATCCCTTTTTCTTAAATGTCCCCTTTCACCTGCACACATATGACAAGCCGGGGTTTTGTGGCACATCACAAGGGAGCAATCTTTTTGAAGCTGTAGGTTTCATGTGTTTGTTTTCTTCGAGGCTTCTTAATAAAAAGTAAATCTCATTTAACAGTGCCTGCACAAAACCATTAGGATTTAAAATAGCAGAAATGATGAGCTACTGAAATAAGTTTTTATTCTCCATTAGCTTTTCTGTCCTAAGTCTTTCTCTTTCTCACCAACTATTACTTGGAGCAGTTAAGAAAAATCACAAACAGCATCTTCTTATTTATTTAGAATTTTCCACCAAAAGTCTTTTTGGTAAAGTCCTATTTGAGAAACGGAAGTGAAGGAACAAGAAAGTTCGTGGTGACATGTGGCTCAAGGAAGTTGAAAAATAAGGAACTGGGCTCAGAAGGTCTAAGTGACTTAGAACACCGAGAAAGTGATGAGGATTTTTTTCTCTCTCTGAGAGCTCAGTGTTTTAAGCTTCTCAGCTTCAGCACAAAAGGCATTTCAGCACATATGTGATCCAGAAGGTCAATCATACGAAATCCTATTTCCATTTTTTAAGCAATCCTTGCCAGTCTGCACATTTCTGAAATTGCAACTGGCATATTTCACAGGGAATTATCATCAATGCCTTTTCAAGGTCAAACATGCCCATCCTTAGAGTTTGAGCATTTGCATTCTATATATTAAATCATTCTGTATACTAAAGAAAGCACTCTGTGGACATGATAGAGAATTTTAATTGATTAGACTGTGTTCATTAACATCACATTGAGTTTTCCCTACAACTTGACATAAATCGTGTGTTAAAAATATTAAACTATATGTGGAATTTAGATAAGGGTATTCTGCTCCTGTTGCCATCCCTGAACCCCCAAAATGCCTATGGGACCAGAATCTTGCTATGGAGTTTTAAAAAATATTAAAAATACATTTCCTATTAGGAATGTTGAAGCAATTTTAAAAATATACCATGAGGATTTCTATAATATAGAAGATTATTCTATTTTTTAACTGTCAGAACCCCAGGATACTGATCACCATACGAACAAAATAAATCGAATTTGGACATCACAACGGGCACTGCGATGGGATAACTTGAGATCTGCACAGCCAGTCCTGTCACAGAGCCGCGCATGTCAGTCTCTGCTTCCTGTCCAATCACCAGCCTTTTGGCTCCTTGGATTTTTCTCCTTCCAATCCCTCCCCCAACCACTCCAGAGACTGCTATGTCCCCATGCTGCACGTGGTCCTGCTTTTGAACGTGAGACATTTGAGAAGTATCGACAATTTAGGACTAGTATTTTTTTCCCTTCCAAAAATATTTGCAGTTTAAATTAGGGTTCCAGAAAAATATTTGGGGGAAGGGTGTAGGAAACCGTGGGAAGAATTATTGATAGCAAGACACGTACCGCACCTTTCAATCCCTAGCACATGTAACAACTGGGAGCACCATAACAAAACGGTTTTTGGTGTGTGAGGAGCCAGGTCTGGGGCCTTTTTATGCAGGGTTATTCATTTATTCAGCAGTCAGTCATCCATACACTGTGGCTGCCCTTCTCCCACGATGGCAGGGCAGCCACACTCCCAGCTAAGATGCTTTAGACCCTGCCCTTTCTCACCTGCTCAAAGTCATGATCACAGAAATTTTCCTTCCCTCTCTTGTCATTAACGTTTCCCTTTCTATTTCCATGTTAGTATTGTAAATAAGATGCTTTTCTCTCTTCTTAAAGGAAAAGCAATGGAAAAACATACTTTCACCAAAAATCCCACACCCTTCATATTTTTGAAATAGTTTCTAACCTCAATCTTCAAAATAGTTCTCTGTATTGTGTTTCAATTCCTCTCTTCCCACTTTTTCATGAACCCCATCCCAGTGGGGTTTTTCCTTCGCCATCCACAGAAAGTGGTCTTGTCAACAACACGAATGTGCTAAAAGGTACCGGCCAATTCCCAGGCTTTGACATGGCTGTCTGTGTGTTAAATCACACACACTCTCTCTTCTTTGCTCACTTCTGTCACTTTACTCAGAGGTGTCACCCTGTTTGTCGTTCTTTTACTCTCTCACCGGCTGTTCTTGCTGGATTCTTCCACTGCTCCTTTCAAGTGAGCAGTCAAGTGGCCCAAGGAATGGTCCTGACTGTTACTATCACCTGTATCTAAGTTTTGGTCCTGAGTATTCTCAGCTAGACTTGTGACTGTGAAATCTATAGACTGAGATGCTTATGCCACCACCTTTGATCTCCATCATGAGTCCTGGATCCTACAGCTTATCCAGAATTCTCCACTTGGATGTCTTGAAAGGCTTTCGAAGTTGGGTTGCCAAAACTGAGTTCCTATTACTCCACCCTTTAACCTAAACTTACTCCTCTTCCAGTTTAGATCTTTTCATTAATTGGAAACATCATTCTTCTAGTTGTTTAGACAAAAATACAATGTAGCAATATAAAAAAAAAATCTTGAGAACCATTTTCAATTCTTTTCTCTTCCTCAGCTTCTACATCTCATCAATTAGAAAAGCCCGATGCCCATAATTTGATTATTTTATGCCATCTTTACTGCTACCATCCAAGTCCAAATCACCATCATCTCTCACCCAAATTATTCTGAAGGCTTTCCCTTTGGAATTCTTGCATCCAGCTATTTATTACACCTATGTAATACAAAGAAAACAGCCATCCATGTAAAATATTCAGTTAAGGCATGCCACACCATTGCTCAAAAACCTTCTATGAATGCTTTTCTCCTTCTGAATAAAACATAAGAGTTTATAAGTCTCTCCATCACATGGTGGTCCACTACCAGTCTGAATTTACATCCTTCCAGGCTCTGGCTTGAACACTACATGATGCTTCTTTATGGAACACATTGAACTTGCCTTTGTTTCTGCTTAGAATTCTCTTCCAACATGTAAGCTATATGGCTCACATCCCTGGCAGCACACTTCTCATAGAAGTGTACTTCTATGTACTTTTATTTGTAATTAAATGATCCAAGTAGTGTATCCTTACCTAGCTTCTCTATAACCATGAATAGTTCATCTTAAAAGAATATTTTCCCTTAATATCATAATATTCACAGAGAGTAAACAAAAGCATTAATACTGGATTTGGATGAAAAATCTACCACCTAATTATCAGAATAGCTTAACTGTTATTATTCAATTATCCAGATAATACAGTTGGATTAATTCTCTAAATTCTGTATCTTTGTACTTAGTAAGTGAATTCCATTGAAGACATATGACTCCATCAAACACATGCGTCTACCTCTGCCCCTTAAACACACAAACATGCACACTGGGAGCATGGTAATATTCTTTTGAAAAATTAAAAGATGTTTATCTTCCTTTTGGTGGCAAGGCCCTAGGAAACTTGGCCTTGGTTTGGAAGCTGCAACGTGGGGCTCACGGACTTACAGCTAGTAGGTTTTGCAGCACAAGTCACATCACTAGAACAAACCTGGGACACTTGGTACCAGACAAGAGCTGTTATGGTCATAGAATTCTGTATGGAACGCACACACTGAGGGTCTCACTTGTCTTCACATAATTCTAATTAATGATAAGTCTCTTTACAAGCTAGGGAGAGGATGTCATAATATCAGAACTATAAACAAAGACTATGAAAGGTGGGAATTTTCATCAAAAGTTAGCTCTTAAAGTTTGTGGGTTCCTTTGGGCTTTTATCAAGAGACTACTTAGTATGAGTTTTTATTTAGAGGACACTGGAGTCTTTCTCCATCCCAATGGCACCTCCACAACACAACATTCAAGTTAATAAATTTTGGTAATGAAAGTGAGGATCCAGTCAGTAGGATGGGTGTGTTTCTGTGACAGCTCAGGTGCCATTTTTACTCCTTCTCATCAAGTCTACACCATGTGACATCATCACAGCCTTGGCAACACTCACAGATTTTCTGATGTGTGCAAAACTCAAAACACTTTTATTTATATTTACCGTTTTATTGCTTCTTCTTGCCTTCTGCGTTTTTCATTCTTCTCCTTCAAGTAGGCCAGGTTTGTTTCATTCCTTAAGCGATCATTCTCACGAGCGATGTCTGAGGCGTTCTGAATAACCAAGCCATCGTAGGCCTTCATTCCCATATCCTCGATATACTGGAGAAATGTGTCCAAAGGGTCTTCCTCGGGATTAGCGTTCATCATCTTGGAGGATCTCATGTGAAAAGGAACACTTCCTGCAGGACAAGAACAAATGGAGATGAGAGGGTTCTGTTTCTTCTTCCTAACGTCTTGTCAGCCCCAAACTCCAACGACTATGGCAGAATCAATGTGGAGACAATGTCTCCTTAGACATTATAAACAAGCAGAATATTTGAAATAAATATTAAATGAACGTTGCCTGAATAGCAAACAGTTCCTCAAAGTAACCAATTATCAATAAAATAAAGACAAAGTTTTCATAAAAGATGACATCAGGTTGCAAATCTAGTGTAGTACATGAAGAAAAGCATTTGGTTTATTTAGAGCCATGATTTTGCTCCTCAAAAGTAAGTTCTTACACCAACAAGACATATACGATCCAAGCTTCATTTATTTCTGATTACCATAAAAACTTTTCTGTTCAATTTTAAATAAAATGATATAGTAATTATTTGGAAGAAACAATCGCATCCTGTGTGTTTTCCTTAAATTTTAAATTAAGTTTATGAATCTGAACTATCCGTGCAAAATATAGGGGTCATCAAGCAAATACACATTTCTAACATCATTTGTCTCAGCAGTAACCCCCTTTGACCCTCTATTATTTTCCAAAATGACTCTCCTCAATGGCCTAGCACTTTAACTCAAATACTATAGATCCCCAGGACCACGTTAATCCTGACCAGTCTTGTAATTCAAGCAGTGACAACTGTGATCATCATCACTGATACGTGAAGGGTTCAGAACCTCAGCCACAGAAAGGACTACTGAAAACCAGAATCAGATCTAAACAACGATAACACAGGACTTTGAACCAACACATAATACGCTCACTTATTAAATTATGGGCATACTTTCTCCTACCACTTGCTCATGTGAAGACTAAGGTAACGACTGTAAAAGATTTAGCATAGAGTTCAACAATAGTAAGCATATCATAATGTGAGCTAACATTCTAGTAAAAGTGCAGGAGGAAGATTGGTAGCAATAGCAGTTTCAAATGCATATATGGGTATAGGTGAATGAGTGGGTGGATGACCAGCATGCTATGAAAATCATTATGCCTTGCAGTAAAGGTAGCCAGTGAATCACAGAAATCAGTAAAACCAGGAAATAAGAAATGCGCTTTAGTCAATCAAAAATAGAACTGAGGTTTAATTAATTACACACAAGGTAAGTCTTTTATCTCTCTAGCTTAATAAGTCTTACTGCCCTCACCTGCACGCTCACTATATTATAGGAAATTGGCATAATTGAGTCAGATTCAAAAATTTAAAGCACACTCAACAAGGGGAAAAGTTGGCCGTTTAAAAATATATAGTACCTTGATATCTCTTTTATTTTCCTCAAAAGGCTCCAAAATATTTTAAAAATATCAGCCCAACTATTTACTGTTGAAGTCCTAGACTTTCATTTCTACCATTGCAAATCATTTTTATTCTGATTTTTTTACAAGTATAATCGTGTTCCATAACCTGGATTGTAGCTATGGAAACTTCACTTCTTACCAGAGTTTATTAGCATTTTAGCTGCCAGTCAATCCATACGTTATTTGAAACTCACACTGAATTTAAGGATATTTCTCCCAATTTGGATGAAATTGTGGAAGCTAGCGGATAGAAGAGCTGTTTGTTGACTCATGATTTTTTTGTTTTGTTAAGTTTTATTATGTTTGATTTGACTATAAGCCACAACAGGCTGGCAAATGAAATGGTCTTTAATTTTAACTATCTAACATAATTGAATTGTATTTTAATATCAGTCCATCAGATTAGATGCTTAAGTGGTGGACATACAGAGGAATAGAAAATTACTGCTACAAATTATTGTAATTTTCGGGGAAAAAATGCAAGAACATGATTCTCAGGGAGCTAAAACATTGCCATTATTGAAAATTCACTTCTACCAAGGACTTCAGCACTAAGCAAGCCTGGTTAAAAAAAGATCCGCATAACTTTATGGCAATTAATTCTACCACAGTTAAGCAAGCCAAGTCAGTATTACAAGGATCTAGAGGTGATGCCTCAGGGTAAAAGATTATCACTCCCATTCTGCCCTCCAGCAAAACTGTATATTTCCCATTGTGTAAGGCATTACTCATAGGTTTTTATTTCTTCCCTTAAATTTTCCTCACCATCCAAATGACACTAGTGATTCTTTATACAGTTTATATATTCCTAACGTTGACAAGGTTAATTGTGTGCCTCTGAAAATTAATTATCTTCTGAAGTAGTCTTTCAAATTGGCTGGAGTTTTAAAGTATGTTTATTCTGAGAAAATGCTACATAATAGTACTATAAAATATTTAGACTATGGACAGTGGTATTGTAACGTTTTTTAAAATGGAGATGAAAATTGGGGGGATGAAAATCCACCACAAAATCTAGTAAAACTTCAGAGTGATGAAAAGTGGATCAGTGTTTGTGAACACGCTCATGTCCCCTAGTTCTACTGAAGCATTTGATTCTACAATCGTTCATTTATTCCGTATGTCTGGAGCGCCTGGTATAAACCAGGCACTGATAGAGGCAGAACTGATTTCCTCTAGACCATCACACTTCAGTGTAAGAACACAGTGAATAAACAATTTCAGTTCAACATGCCAAGAGCACTGGTTCAGGTGACAAAGTTGGCATTTTCTAGTTGGTCATGGTTTATGGTCACCATTTTTGAGAAGGAACAAAACAACAACCTTTTAAACAATTATACCTAGTCTTCAAAAACCAAAATTAAAAATGGATTTGGACTGTACTAATGTTTAAGTGTCACCCTTTTCTGCTCTCTTGTCTACATGTAGAAACCTAGTTTTAACGCAAGGCTGGGGTGAGTAGTGAAGCAGTCCTGTGCAGAGCAGAGCTGAAGAGTTGAGCAGCATGACCTGAAAATCCCACCCACACCACCTCTAGACCTCTGACTTTGTGCATGTTAAATAACCTCTTCAAGCTTTAGTTTCCCCAGGTTTAAAATGGTGGTTGGAAAAGTACTTGTCTTTTTACGTTGTTAGAAAAGGCATGTAAAGTGTTTAATCAATGTGACCATAATTATCAGACAGTTTTCACAATTCTTAACCAGCATAATGATGCTTAGTTATAACTTCTCCATAAACATATTTTTACGTTGGAACATAAGTCAGTAGAATGTGTAGTGCAGTTCAACTTTCTTAGTTACAGATATGCAAATGAAGGCCCGTGAAAGAGTTAATTGATTTGCGCTAACTAGACACATGCAGACAGGCCACTCATCTGTTCTGCCCCATGTTCCACAACAAGAAAATAAGGGCTTGGGGGCATATGAAGCACAGATTTCATCCCATCTTTCAAAACATTCAGACTCCATCTCTCCAAATCAAAAGGTATTTCTCAGGCCACCGAATTCTGAATGAGCAGATTCGTGGCCTCACTAAAGAAAAGTGAATTGTATGTTAAGTGTCTACCTCACTACAATTGCTAGCATTTTCCTGCAGTGAGAACCCACAGCCAAGTAGGATCATAAATCTGTTTATCTTTCAAAAGATTATATTTATGGCAAATATAGATATTAAATAAAGTGGGGTTTTTTTTACCACTGAAAACTTGGCTGCATTTTGAATGTTGGATATTAAATCAAGTTCATTTCTGGCCCTTGAATGCAAGTCCTATAAACAAAGCATTTTATGAAGTCTTGACTTGGGCACCTAATTCCTAAAGTTGCATTTTAAAAGACCATAGTTAAGGAGCAAATGGGCTCCTTTTTTCAGGTAGCATCTTTAGATATATATATATATATATATATATCAATCAATCAACCCACCATACTAGACCTCAGATTATTTCATGGGATACTTATGGCAACAGAGTGGATGAGATTGAAGGAAATATCTTGCATGTCTACATTTAGCCCTTTTATTTGAACTAGCTTATGTCTGCAGCCGATTTTTCTCTCAACAAATTAGACATTTTCGTCCCACCTAGAGCACTGGCACCCACAGGGCAGATAGATTTTCCTTGGCATGTACAGCATTGATCCAAATAGTGTAAGGCCTCTGTGACTGTGTTCTTTTCTTTGGAAGTTGTGGGCAATTTTAAAGCTTGTGTCAGGGACTTTTCTGGGAAAACAATGACCAAGATGACCAAGATCAGAATTCCCATACAAATTGTTTTACTCTTCTCCTTATTGCTATATTCTGCATTTGTGTTAAATTCCTTTACTTTAATTCCTGGATCACTGAATTTAGAATCATTGTCATTCTAATAAAAACTACAGCTCTATTTTATTTTATTTTTTCACTTTTTTATTATATTCCTGTTGACCACGCCCTTCCTCAACAAAACTCCTGAACAAAACAGTGACGTTTCCCAAAATTTGAAATTTCACTCTACTCAGCTAAGATACACCAGTGCACACTGCTGAATTAGGGTTATATTAAAAATCTAAACATTTAAATTTTTATTAAACTAACCATTATTAATTTTCTTTTGTTTAAAAGCATCACTATATCATCTCTTTAAAATGTTTCCACTGAAATCAAGCTATCTAGAACATGTACATGTGGAACTCAAAATATACAATAAGGATATCCTAGTGGAACTCATGGAAACATAAAAAAATTCACTTATTTTATTCTTGTTTCTGTAGCCACTACTTGTACCCAAGGAACTCAAGAAGCTGAGATACTATGTGATCTTTAGTGTTAAAGACCCACACCAAAAATTGGGGCACATTTTCGAGAAATCAGCGCTTGTGAAAACTTAAAGATCATGCATTTACATGGGTCATTTCCTTTGTAAATGAAGGATTCAATTTTGTGTGGCCTCACTTTACCATAGCATATTTAATGTGGCATTCACTGATATCAAGATTGGCTTCCCTACAATATAGAAGATTTTTTAAACTAATTACAGGCATTGTTGAAGATGCAAACAAAAAGGGTCTGGTAAATACTAAGGTGCATTTTAAAGTACTTCTCTTTTTTCTTCTAAAATTCAGAACAAAGTCCTTCTTCAGTGTATTCCACTCATTGTGACATGCACCACCGTGGCTCCGTAAGGACAGGCTCAGTCAGCAAGCACTCTGCTCTCACTTCTCAGGCTTTCCTACGGGCCATCCACCACCATTTGCCAAAAGCAGGCTCCTCATATACCAGTATCATCTGCGAATTAGTCCACTGGCCCTCATGGGTGCTGGTTCTTTTCTTTTTTACTGTACACGTGTTTACTCAGAATTCCTGAAATGGAGCTGTTCTCCATCTAAAACGTTGGTTTCCTAAGACCATAAATTAGCAAATCTCCATGAATCCAATTACTTTTCACATCCACTAAGTGGTAGAAGAAGAAAACCACTTGTTAGGGAGAGAACTCTTCCCCAATTCCTTGAAAAGCTTCTGAAATTTTAGGTCACAGTTAATCCTATAAGTTAATGAGATAGCTAAAGTGTATTTTGTGCTGTAACTATAATGCTATTTGCATTATCTGGGAAAATTCAAAAACATACAAGGAATGAATTTGCTGGTGGAAAACCTAGACATGCACCTTTACTTCACATTTACGTATTGTATTTTATTTGTACAAGGTAAAGTTTTCTGGTCTCCACTTCTTAGTTAATTCTGAAGTTCTCAAACCACACCTCTCTCAATGTTGTGAGGAAGTTATTATAATTTAAGGTATTAAAATTTGATCTTCCCCCATTACAGTCCCTATGTCTTCTTTGAGATAAAGAACTGTATTTTGCCCAATAATGCAAATGCATCCAAATAAAAGTTTTCCAAAGCAATTGTTGACTATAATTTTTGTTCAGAGGGCGATGAAGGTCTTTTACATTTTTTGCATGTACTCAGATCAATTTAAAAACACATTGTGAAAATATATGTATGTCAATAATCAAGTTTCATATACATATGTAAAATATGTAAGCAAATTAATTTCTAAAATTTGCTTACTTCACATAGGACCAAATCAACAGACTAGATTGCCCAGTTATAATCTATAACCCGTGTAAACCACGTCAAAATTGCTTTTCTGATAAAATCTCATAATCTGTCAAAATTAAGCCCTGTAATTTCACTTTGACTATGCTTGAAACCCTACCCTCAACCCCACAAACTGTCATGCTTGTTTTCTCATTCTCACTGTCATCAAAATGCAGCTGTTCTGCCCAAAATGTGAAATGTTAGCATTAAAAGCAAGAGAGCCTGTGGAAGTGACTACAAAGACACTGGTTGCTTTTTTTCTCAGAAAGCATATTACTTTGCAGTGAGTTTTTCTCTGCTCTCTCCCTTCCCCAAAGTGGGGAAAATGGGCATAGATCATGTTAATGTTGTAGCATGATAAATCAGAAATTCCTCCCCAATTTCCAGGTTGTCATGGTGCAATTTGCCCATGATCTAAGGAGACTGCACATTTCCACTGCTATTAGGGATTCCTGCAGAATGTCAATGGCCAAGATACTTTTATGAGCCTTTGGCCAAATGTTTTCAGATGCTTGCAAGGCAGTATCTGCAGAGTAAATATAGTCGGTGTAATAAATTGCCGACTAGACCTACAATGCACACCATCTAATTAAATCGGGGGGCTGTGACTTATTTGTCGTTGCAAACAATGCCCAGTCTTCTGGCGTAAAAGGTTTCTACGCTTCTCTCTCTAAACTTTGCAAATGCTCTAAGTCCTTGAGCTTCTCTAGAGTTCCTTGGGAAGTTGTAATATTTTTCTCATGTCTGTTTTCATTAATTTTCTAAAGTGTCGATTTCCTTCTCAGAGTTCCCTTCTTTGCTGAGTTGGCAAACATACGTTGCACTTTGCACATAAAAAATAATTTCGGCATGTGTAGCTCCCATTTTCTCATCTTAATTTGTTAAACCACTTGACAATATAGAGAACGGGGTGGACATGGTTTAAAATGTGAAGAATTAGGAGAGGAGTTTATTTTCTCTCTTGTTCTACAGTTATTATTTCACACACTTGATTATAAATTCTTGCATGTTAAGGTGACCAAAACTATGTCATATAAACTCTTCATTTGGATTCCCTTATTTTGTGACTATATTTAGAAAAAAATCCAGTTCTATGATGCCAAAACATTATCATTAGAAAATTATAAGATTTTCTAATGAAAATGGATAATGTTATTTCATATAATATTTCTTCCAGGTAGGGACTAGCTACATTTCTTATATTTAAAACATTGCTGGCAATTGGAAAAATTAGCACAGAGATACCTCAACAAAATAAGTGTGTGTCCCAAGTAAAACAAGTCCACCTAAAGTTCTATAGAAAATATACATTGTGCTGAGACTAATGAAATCTTCCTGATATTAACTGATATTAAAATATGTGTTTCTTAAAGATGTTTATGTCTAATGAGTTAAGAAAAAAGCAGCTTCAGGTTTAGTGTATGTCTAATAGTTTGTTTAATTTTGAGGGGTACAGTGTCTTTTTTCCTGAGAAGGTAAAATATTTATCGTATGGAATAGCAGATAAATAGCTAGCATGCACAATGTGAATACCAATTAATACACTGGGAAATGTTTATCAGGATTTTAATAATTCAACATGGCTTATTTTACCAATGAAAATCTAGTTTAACCATTTCTGCAGTAATGGAACTAAGTGGGCAAGACTCTACGACATAGCCTGAGGCTCATTAAAGCTCTAGATGCCTTCACTGTGGCTTTATTTCTGCTCCACGTTACAAGACATGCAAACTTCAGCATTAAGTATCCCCAGCTAAAATCCATTCCATTTCATAAGCAGATTGCTTGGTGTATTTAGTGCAGGATTCAATTAGCATGCTTAGAGAATCTGAAAAATGAGATACATACCAAAATTTAAGTCCCCAGGGAGAGCAAAGTGCAATAATCAGGAGGTGACTTGTGTCTGGCAGAGCCCTCTCTCACGGTGGATCCCAGGGCAGCTCTGTAGGAGTAATCCAGCACCATAAGAAAGAGACCTGTAGTTCAGCTCAGTTTTTCTTCAATTAAAGTGCATTGTATCTGGATGGGAAAAGTGTCCACTCCCAGATTCTTCATCACTAGAGATCAGAGCATTCTTGATGTTCTTCCTATCAGATAAAATGGCCTTTAAAGTTTTCTAGGAAGATACGGTGGCAGAAGACAGGTGTTTGCTTCCTTAAATCGACATTCAGAGAAAAGAGGGCATAGCTAATGGGTGGGGATGAACACACAGCCCCTCTCCTTCCAGGTCCAGCTGGGAAGAAATTCAATGATTTTACCCACTTTGCTACACAGATGATTACAAGACTCAAAGCGATCACCCAGGCTGGCTAAGGTGCCTCATTTGATTATATTCTGTAAAGACAAAAATAAATGAAAACAAAAAATCAGCCACATTCTCTCTAAATGTCTCCTTTCAGCCAAAAAGATGCTCTTTCACATTGCCACTTACATACAGAAGGTTTGGAGCAGCCTAGCTTGTGGCATGGTCCCTCCCCCGTGACAACCAGCTCTCTCTCTCTCTTCTCATTCTCTCTCTCTCCCCTCCCTCCCTCCCTGCTCTGACTCCCTCCCTTTCTGCTTCTCCCTCTCTCCTCTCCAGCTGCCTTAGTCTGTTGATGCTGCTGCTGATTAATCAGGGATTCTGAAACAAAGAACCTACCTTCTGAAATAAGCAGTAATCTTTCTTCTCTGTTCCTGCAATCCGTCTGCATTGAACGGCAAAGCTGCCAGCATTCTAGCACCTTGGATAGTTCCTGCTCACTAGGCCCATTGGAAAAGGAAGAAGCGACTGAAGAAAGGACAAGAAACCTGCAAGCAGCATCTTTCTACTTCGGGTTTCGGCTCCCCGGGGCCTCCCCTCCTCATTAAAGGCCTCACATCGAGGCAACAGAACCTCTCTCTTTTATCTATCTGAGCTGAAGTCTGATTAGTAAATAATAACATGAAAAGAGGATAAAGAAACCCCTTCATTTATATCCACTGCAACACTAATTCAGTCTTAATGGAGAAGAAAAGTATAAATTGATCAAAAATAGATATTTTTTTTACTACAGAGGATGTTTATAAGCTTCTTACCCCTGGCATGTCTAATAAAAATGGGGAACAACTTAAATGGAACATCCAGACCTCAGTTTGATACCCTTATTTGATATCAATTTTGCCTCCACCCTCCCTGTGCAGCCGAGCCAGGCACACAATTACTGCTGACGTACTTCAGGCTGCTGCTTGGGGAAAGAGGGGAGGAGCCTTTTAACCTCATCAAAACAGCTTCATGCCACCTGCTCCCATGGCATGAGAACAAAACTAGCCCACTTAGAAAGAGCATGCACAGCGCGCACGTATGGCGAATACAGGTCTCACTTGGAAAGTGTGATTTTTTTAAAGCAAAAATGAGATGTGATTTAACTATGACATGTGGGTCATTAACTCCTATAAACTCATCGTGGAAATTATTTAAAGCCACATCCTATCTCCTACGTCTCCTGAGGACTCTCCTCATTTTGCCCATAATTTCCTCCTGAATATATACATATATATCATGGTATGAAATGCAACCTACATATGTGTATATATACAAAATAAGTGTGTGTATGCATGCATACACATATCAAGTCCTAACCTGCTTTTGCTCCAAGTAAAAAGTATAATAAAATATATTGTAGATATTTTAGTGTGTAGGTTGGTACTATGGTAAAATAACAATAAGCAATAAGTATGTGCTTAATATAGACTAAATTATCAATTTTGAAAGAAAAATTTAGTTTATTATTTAATAGTGACCTGTAGATATTTTTGTGTCACATTTTCCCCAATAATTCTTATTGTAAATTACCTTCACTTGCAAGCTAACTTTCCCAAGGGTTACCCAACACATCTAAATTCATAACTAATTTCTCAGAAAAAAATATGTTCTAAATGTACATTTTTATGCATCAACAGAACATTTTTAAAAAAACATAAACTTAATTTCACCTTCTTGATTCTTAAATTCTGTACTATGATTTTGCAAATGTTTTTTGAACTTCTCAGTATCTGGGAAAATAAAATCAATAACTGACATTATTGTAATACTCTCAGTTTCCACATGTCCTAAAGCACATTCCTAAAGTAAGTCACATATGTTCCTGGTCCTTGTGCATCTACTTTAGGTAGGAACAGGACATCTGAGTAATGCACTCAGGAAGGTTAGATAGATAGAAGAAGAAAGAGAAATATAATTGGGGAAAACCAGAGGTTACCTCTCTCTCTACCTCTCTCTCCTACCCTCCCTTCCTCTTCCTTCCTTCCCTCCTTCCCTCCTTCCCTCCCTCCCTTCCTCTCTTCTCCCCATCACAACTTTTCTCTCTCCTTCTCTATCTTATAATGATTCTAACAACTTAGCTCATTGTAGAAAAGCAAAGTGCCTCAAGTGCCACTTAGAAACTCATGGCAGCCTCCATACTGTGAACAAGAGGTTGAGTAAATGTATCATTATTTTTGGTAGTGAAGTGCTCTCATAGAAGTTGTCTTCGAGCATGTGGCCAAAAGCAGAGAAGATTCTTTATAGAAAAATTCCATGACAGACCGTTTAGGATGTAGAAATACTTTCTCATGACTGATAATTCTATACGACCTGAGGGGGGGGGGGGTATATTTTTTAACTACAGAGCACTTGAATAGACACTAACATAAAGCCTATTTCTACATCTAAGAACACTGATACCAAGATAAGTATCCTGACTTGCTCCAGGACACACACTCATTGACTCATTGGAATTAGAAGCCAAGGTCATTGGGTTGGCTGTGCTCTGTCACCTTTGGCCAACACAGTGGTTCCCAGTCACCTTGATTTCATGCATCACCATAATTACAAATACTAAAGCGAGAAGAGATTGACATACGGTCGTTAACTCTACAGTGAAACTGCCATTTTTACTACAAAAAGCCCCAAAGTAGAGATTTTATCCCAAACCAGTAGGGAGAGTATATTTATAACACTATACAGTCCTCTAAGTTTAATATTTTCAGTTTTCAGATAATTTATGATTACAGTGGTTTTTTTTCTTCTTTTTACAGAATAAAGCTTGAGAACCATCAAATTATTTCAACCCCATTTTCTCAAACCCACTCTCTCCTCATTCCAGGCCACGATACCTGTTCTTCAGGCAATTTCTTCTCCAGAGTCACATTACTGTGCAAGCATTTATAACTCCTTTGAGGGTTAGTGTCGAGAAGGTCCCTAGAACTACATTTTGAGGTCTCACTGAGTGAAACAGAAAAAGATCTATATTTTTAAATAATCATAGAACCAAATTTAAAATTCATTTCTCCTTATTTCAATAATATTCAGAGAAAAATGCACTGGGGAAAACTATGTTGAAAATTCTTATGTTAAGAATCAAAGCATAGAGAGGCCAACAAAGCTCAAATTATAGTTATGTGTGAATGTATTTAGGTTCCTAAAATACAGAGATGTTTCTGATGTCAATAGAAAACCAGTCACTGAAATACTTCATGACTTACTTCTTTTGAAGTCCTTAAGTAAGGAGAGAGTTGACTCCTTCTGTTATATTGTACTGACTAACACAGCAATGCTATTGGAGTTAAATACGTCACTGCCATGAACTCAGACAGACAAGGGAAGTCAGAGTCCTGGAAGTGCTGTTTAGTCTATAAATCAGCCAGATGGTGGGGAGTGCTTTCTGTATAAAAGTGATGCAAATGAGAAAAGTGAGAATT
>VMDR010009640.1:0-32887 GCA_007922815.1 Macrotus californicus
GCCACCCGCCACGCGAGTCCTCTCCGCCCCTCCTACCGGTCTGGATGTATGTTTCTTAGTTTCTTGGTTGTCGAACTTTCATATGCTTCGATTTTCTGTCAGTTCTGGTTGTTTTTTGTTTTAAAATTTGTCGTTGTCCTTCTTTTGGTCGTGCGAGGAGGCACAGTGTGTCTACCTACGCCTCCATCTTGGCCGGAAGTCGTATTTTTTATTTCTTACGTTAAATGGCAAATGCTGAGCTTCTGTCCTGTATAACTTGGGTCATCGTCACTAACACTTGTACGTAGCCATCAGGATCTGTCTGCACAAGTCTGCTGCTGCTGTGCGCCCGTTCCCCAGTGCCTCTTCCCTCAGTCTGCGCCTGCTTGTGCCCACTCACCGCGCACACAGACGCACCCCTCGTGCCTGCTCTCTTTATGTAAACACCACCTACCCCAATCTGCTTCTGTAGCTTGGGACATAGAAAAACTGTTTAAAATTGTCTAAAATTGGGAGAAATTTTAAGTTAAGACTGTCTTACTAAAGCATGAGCTTTTAATGTAAAGCCTTTGTAGTATCTATTTAGTTAACTTACTGCTAATTTCCTCTTTTTTTTCCTGTGTTCTAGAGGTATTTTAGATTGTTAGATCTCTACCTTGAAAAATATATATGGGGCTTGATTTTTAGTGACTAGAGTGAAATAAGAAGGAAAATTTTGGCCAATTATTGTAACAGATATGTATCTCTTGTCTTTCTGAGTTCTTGAGATGCTTTGCAGCTTTAGTGGGTAGATAATTGTAACACCCAAGGCTCTTAGCAGTCTCATTTGATCTCTGTCCAGTAACCCTTAATGTTCATATATATTTGGGAACTGGATAATTTCAGTTCATAGCCACACATTTTTAAAACAGGTATACCAATGTCTACATTCGTCACATTGGGTTTTAAACTCTGAGGATTTATTAAAATTGATCACTAATTAATCACTTAATATTAAATATTTTTTGCTATGATATAGATAAAACAATCCATTTATATAGTATATTCTATAACAAGTACTATTTAGGTAATACAATTAGTAAAGACATGGAAAATTTTATGTAACAGCTTTTTTAAGCCAGTTTTTAATGTGATTCATCAACAAATTAGCAAAAAGTCCATTTATTTGCATAAATTAACATATTGGGTGACTTTTAAAACAAATTTTTTATCTGAAGGTATAGCTCACTTATGAGACCTTGCACTTCTAATGTTCTAGTGAAATACACACATGTGGGTGCCTCTGTCAGGAATTCCAGCCCTGTGAATTTATGAATCTGTTGGGTTCAGTATTTAATTAGCCTGGTTTCTAAGCCCATCGCCCTAATTGACATGTTATTGGAAATAAAGTTAAATTTTTCCTTATTTATCAGGATAACTTCAGTTTTAAGGGATGTAAATCAGTTCATAGCTGGCTAAAAGCCAGTTTCTCCTTCCCTGAAACTCCAGCACGCACACGAAAGGCGCACTCACTTCCAAAGTGCCTTGTGAGTCTGCAGTGATTAATTCTTCTCATTATTTTGCTGCAAATTCTCATGACCCTCTCTGATGATTCGATCAGCCACTTAGAGTTCATGCATATTCATATCTCTGTGCTTCTGCCGCACTCATTCACGTCTCCTTCACTGGCTGGTGTGTTCTTGGTGCAGTAATTGAGCTGCAGTAGATTGATTACTCTGGGGAGCTGTAAGGCCTTTAAAGGTGAAAACATATCAGTCCTGTTAATTAGGAAACAAAAGCTCTGGTGGCAAGTTCAGCAGTCAGATATTTCCAGTGTTGAAAAGACGAAAGGTATGACTTGTTCCTCTCCATGAACCCTGTTTACTTTTCAAATTTTGAATTAAGTCTGTATCAGTGGTAGTGAAGAATAGATTTCTTTATGGATTTTCATAGAATGTTAATTAAAGAGGACCTGGCTTATTAATACAATATTTTTTGATCTTTCATCTGCTAATTTAGAAACGCCTTCCATGACATTGGCAATGTTTACATAAAGTATTTTAGTATTTTGTATAACTATGGAATGTGTGTGGATTAATTTTGTTATTTAGAGGCTTAATTTGGTTACAATGATCTAACGCTAATTTTGTCAATTTAGTAGTGTGCTGTGTGGGAAAAGTGTGAAACTTTATTCAACATGGCATAGAAGTTGAGCTGCCGTCTTCTCTCTTTACCATAAACATCCTTTGATTTTTCCCTCTTAAACTGTACACTAAGAATACATTGTCCTGGCAAAAGGGGTTTTGTGTGGAACAGTAACCACCAAAAATAAGGTAGTTTCAACATGGAAGTCATTGTAGCCATACACCTAGTAGACATGTTTTTCTCATGTTTGCTGTTCTCACGTTGTGGTACCCCCCGCCCCGTCACACATTTCTCTCTTGAAGTATAATTCACATACCATAAAATGTATCCTTTTAAAGAGTACAGTTCAGTGGCTTTAGTATATTCACAGTGTTGTACAACCATTCCTACTAATTCCAGAATATTTTCATCACCCCAGACAGGATCCCCATACTCACAAGCAGTCGCTCTCCAGCCCCTACCTCCTTCTCTTAACCCCTGACAACCAGTAATCTACTTTTTCTCTCTATGGACTCACCTCTTCGAACATTTCATATAAATGGAATCGTACTGTATGTGGTCTCTTATGTCTGGCTTCTTTTACTTGGCATAATGTTCTTGAGGTTTATCCATATTTAGTATGAATCACTACTTCATTTTTGTTATGGCTGAATAAAATTCCATTTATGGTCATACCACATTTTAGTTTTCATTCATCAATTGATGAACATTTGTGTTGTTTTTACTTTCTGGCTCTTACTACTGACGACAATACCAGTGAACATTCACATACAGTCTTACTCTGTTCTTGATCTTGGGGGGGAAGCTTTCAGCCTTCACCACTGGGTATGTTAGTTGTGGGTTTTTCTTAGATGCTATTTATCAGGTTGAGGAAGTTCCCTTTCTACTTTGTGGAGTGTTTTTATCATGAAAGGTTGTTGGTTGTTGTCAGATGCTTTTTCTGCATCCATTGAAATGATTATGTGTTTTTTGTCCTTTATTCTGTTACTATGGTGTATTAAATTAGTTGATTTTTCTTATATTGAACTTTGTGATATTCTATAGAGCTTTTATATAAGGTTCTTTTATTATTGTGGTTTTAAATAACTTGAACCAATTTCTCTACCCTATGTTTCAGGCATTTATTAATACAGCAAAAGAAATTTATGAAAAAATCCAAGAAGGAGTCTTTGACATTAATAATGAGGTATATACTTGTAAAAATATTGACTAATATTTATTTTTTATGCTTTTTAAAAAAATATCAATTTGTTGTTCCACTTATTTATGCATTCATTGGTTGATTCTTATATGTGCCCTGATGGGAATTGAACCCTCAACCTTGGCATATCGGGACAGTGCTCTAACCAGCTGAGCTACTCAGCCAGGGCTTATGCTTCTTTTTTTTTTATTTTATTTTTCAAGTACAGTTTACATTTACTATTGTCTTGTATTTGTTTCAGGTGTACAGCGTAGTGGTTAGATAGTCGTATAACTGAATTTTAATTACTACTTGGGTTCATGATTTTATATATTTTTTAATGCATAAAATGAGTATGTGGTGTCAGCTAACACATTAGTTTCTAATCATCTATCTGAAAATTTATTGGATGTTCTGTAATAGTTTAATGTTTATGTTCTAGTAGAGCATCACTTTATCTGTGCAAACAGATTAAAGTAAGCGACCCTATCCATTTATTTTAAGCAAAGCAAAATAATACAAATCCTTCAAAGAGAGAAGGAAACCCACTTTCATCCACATGCCCATGTGGGGTCATCTGCTTTGGGGAATAGTTTTCTAGTTGTGTAAATGTAATGCATGTACATGTCACTAATGCAAGAGGCTCTCTCCCTGTGGTCTGGTCTGAAAGGAGGAAATACCCAACTTGGAAATCACTCCCACTATAGCACAGCATATTTTCAGGAAACCAAATTAATGTATGTAATTGGCGTTGGCATTGGTTTGGTTTTCTTGTGGTTTTTTCTGTTTGTTTGTTTTTGTAAAATTATTTTGAGCCAGTTTTGATCAACATGATTAGGATAAAATGTAAAGGTCTGAAGCATGTAAGTCAGAGTGTTTACCAGAGGTCATTTTTACTGTGTGGATGGGCACAGCATATTATTTACTGTTACATAAACATTTTTACTGTTACATTAAGACTTTTTGCTCCCAAGAGAAAAACTCGTGCCTCCCCCGTCACAGTTAGGAAGCCATTGCATGTGTGTCTCTTGGCGTGTACGTAAATGAGGCTCTTCATTATTTGCCTCAATGTTGTTTGCTAAAACTAAACAACAGTTTGCCTAAGTTTTCCAAAAAAGTACTTGTTTTCTCATTTTGTTTTAATTTGGAGTATTGTGGTTTCTAAGTCCTATCTTCTAGATCTTGAGTTAATTTAAAGGCGACACCATTCAGAGACTAAAGCCATATAAATTGAACAGTAATTGAGCCTCCGTGTAAAAGTGCACGTTCATTGTTTCTGTCTGGTGTCATGTAGTAGCTGACTGCTGCACTGTACGCCGTGCAGCTTTGATTGTCATGTGCTGTCAGGAGCCAACAGGCCGTGCGATTTATTTGGCCTAATGCCAAGCCTGACTCCGTGATTCCTCAAGAAGTTGCTACCAGCCCAGAGGGGGCAAAACCAATGAGCCATAGGGCATGCTTTTTATTAAAGAGGAGTCAAAAGAGCGAAAAGAAACCACATCAGCTGCTGTCAATACTGAGCTAGTGCCAGAAACCCCAAGGCTGCTACTGTTGCAGAACAACTGCCAAGCACTATAAATCTGAGATTTACTGGGACGTCAAGTTTCCTTAAGAGCTTAATTTCTGAAGCTACTGTATTACTTTTCTCAAAGTGTTGTATTTTTAGGTAAAATCCACTTGAGGGAGTGAGGGTTAAGACATAAGTGTGAGTTTGATGAATGAAAGAACTGCTCTGTGTGTGGGTTCTTGGCAAGCTGCCATGTCTTTGGGGATCATAGAAATTATTGATGACACAGAACACTCATATGCCCTTAGCCTGTACAGCTGATTCAACATGGAAGAGAAATACTGTCTAGAGAAAAGATTTGACATTGTATTAGAGCAGCATAGGCCTTACATATTTTTGTCCTTTAAAGATGACTTGCAGTGATTGTTTTAAACATTTTCTCCATTGTGAGAATTCCCTGAAAAGCAGCACTGTCCAGTTTCTGTTTACCCAGTATCTGGCATGATAAGGAATTATTTTCAGAAATATTTCCACAACATTATTTCTAAAAAGAAGAAAGAGCCCCTAAAAGAGATTGTTTTCATTGTTGCAGGCATCTCCTTAATATTTTTCTGAGTTTTTGGTAAAATTCTGTCATTAAGAATTAAATGGATTTTTATTGGATCCGGTTACATTTATTATCTTTTTGTCTTTTATTCCAGGCAAATGGCATTAAAATTGGCCCTCAGCATGCTGCTACTAACGCCACACATGCAGGCAATCAGGGAGGACAGCAGGCCGGCGGGGGCTGCTGTTGAGTCTGTTTTTACTGTCTCGCTGCCCAAGTGGGGCCCACTCACTATTTCTTTCACCCTCTCCTGTTCGGCTGCGACATGAAACTATTCTAAATGGCTTTATGTCACAGAAGACTTTAATCTTTCAAATTCTTGTATAACTTTGAATAAATGGTTAACGTTCACTTAAAAGACAGATTTTGGAGATTGTATTCATATCTCTTTGCATTTGATTTCTAGGTCAATTGATGTGATTATTTTTGTTAAATGTTGTCTTGTGCCCTTACCTACGAACTGAATTATAGTAAACACTACAAAGTCATCTCGAGTATTTTAAATTGGTTTGAGTAGTTAGGGTTCCCAACACCTGTGGTTACCTAATGTTTAATAATAATGGAACTGTCCTCAGAAAGTTTGTCAGTTTTCAAGGCTATAAGGAAAAGCAGAAGGATTCTTTTAATTCTGTATTTATCATTTACTTTCTGTATATATAGTTTAATAACCTGCTTGGGTGTAATTTGCCAAGCTTGAATTCATTAATGCATTTGCATAAATTCTAAACTGTTTAGAGCTTAAAGCTACTGAAGCATTGTTAGAAATTGCTTGGACACTGAATTTTAAACTTTTTGCCGTTGTTAGCAAGCATGTTCATCTTTTCTTGTCACTAGTCCAAGAAAAATAGGCTTAATGTACATTTTAAAGGCTATGTATGTGTTAACCTGTTTTAATGCCAAAAGTTTGCTATTTGTCCACAATTTCTTTAAGACCTCTTCAGAAAAGGATTTGTTTGCCTTAACACTGTTGGGTAACAACACAGTGATGAACGAGATGGGCAGAAGCGAGAACTCCGGACACCTAAGTGATTCCAAGAAGAACGAATGTCCACGTTTCAATGGCACATTATGAGGACTTTAATTTTCCTTAAACACAAGAATTTTTTTTATTCACATGATTTCTAAGTATTTTTCATGCAGGACAGTTTTTCAACCTTGATGTACAGTGACTGTGTAAAATTTTTCTTTCAGTGGTAGCCTATAATATTTAAAATATGGTAAGCATCTCGTCTGTTTTGAAGGGGATATGACAATAAATCTACCAGATGGAAGATCCTGTTAAAAAGTAGAAAAGCTTTAGTAACTTACTCAGTGTGGTGGTTTTATCTTTTATTTTTTTTTCATTTCCTTCCTTGGTCTATAATGAAATTGTTACAGCAGTGCAAAATAAAATCCTATGTATAAAATTGTTCTTTATTACGACCACATCATTTTCAATGTATTTTTTAATTTATCTGTACCTTTTACACAGATCTAAGCATATTTTTAAAGGGTCAGAATGTTTAACACGCTTTTTTATTTTGACTTTTTTAAGATTTTAATTATTTATTTTTAGAGAGAGGGGAAAGGAGGGAGAAAGAGAGAGAAACATTGACCAGCTGCCTCTCTCACATCCCCAGCCAGGGACCTGGACTGCAACCCAGACATGTGCCCTGACTGGGAATCGAACCAAAAACCTTTCAGTCCTCAGGCCAGTGCTCAACCCACTCAGCCACACCAGGCAGGGCATTGCCCTTTATTAAAAGTTTGCTAAACTGTGATGAAACTCTTCACAGTATTGAAATTATTTTTGTTAATGTTGATATAAGCCATATTTTCTACTTCTCAACCAGCACAAAAGCACATTTAAACCATAAAAAAGCTTTATAAAGAAATCCTAAGGGTAAACGAACTACTCTTAGTGCACTCATGACTTCAACTTTGTACAGGCCCTCCCCGAATGTTTAGCATCGCTCTTAAAAGCTTTCACATTACTCTTGTGTGAAGTCACCTACCTGAGTTTTGTGTTACCTTGCTGCTCCTGGAGGGCAGAGGGGAAAGGGAGAGGAAATGGAGTTTCTTGAGTGTTTTTATTATAAACTGTTGTTTCCTTAAAGTGCTCATACCAAAACCATTGATCATACCATTCACTGTCTTTAGAGATGAGTAGAAAAGGATTAAGGCAACTAAGATTTGTTCTGCCAATTTGTTAAACCAAGAAGAGGATGATTCTTTGGATATTATTTTTAAACTGCTGTTAACTTTTCCAGAAGTTTAATGTGATTCTTTTCCATGCTGTCTAGCCTAATTCTTTTGTAAGTGGAGTGTAAGAAAAGCAACAAATGGTTAAAAAAAAAGAAGAAGAAAAGACAAACCCGTACATGTACTATAATACCCTAAGAAAAGACAGTCCTCAAATACAGCTCCTACCGCAGCAACCTTAACCTGCCTCACCACTAGCCTGGGGAGCAGGGGTGAGTAGTGAGGGCACTTCTCTAGTTTATTACCACTTTCTCTACGTGTCTCATCTACTCAGTCAGTTGACAGAGCAGTCTCACTGTCTGCTTTCTACTCTGCTCATTTTACTACCCCTGTCACAAGTAATGTATTGCAGTAAGTGACACTGGGAATAGAATCTTTAATACTGTAATTGAATCTTTAATCTTTGATTAATTTTCTGTAGTATTATATGGATGTGTTTTAAGAGCTAAAAAGTCACTAAAAAAAAAAAAAAAAAATACAGCTTTTAATGTCTCAACATGGAACATTCCAAAGTCGTAATCCTCATAAAAGTAGCGTTGTGCTTTGTCTTCTGAATGTGAGATAGCAGAACAGACAGCAGCTTTTGAAAGAGCAGCACGTGATTCATTAGATGGTAAACAGTTCAAGTGTCCAGGGTGGGTCAAAAGAGGGGTTACAGATGTGAGTGTACAAGACAGTTTTGTTGTTGTTTATAATTTATTGTATTATTTTCCAAACCAACAACTACAAACCTACTTTTGCCTCACCCTGTGTGTGGGAACTTACTGAATCTTTGTAGAGGGTTTTTTTTTTTTTTTTTAATTTTAAAATACCCTATTAGTAGAAAAAATGTCCCTATTTATCTTCTAATAGTCAAGAGGGTAGGAATGTAAATAATACCAAAAAGTGTCTAATTGCTCAAAAAATAATTTATGTCCAGCTTTGGAACGTTATTAAATACTGATTTTCTCATAGGTAGTGAAGCCCCATCTGGGCTCACTAGTAAGGTTGGCAGGGTAGGATTTGACTATATGAGCTAAAAAATAATGCAAGAAGAAAACCACAGCAATGGAAAAAGATAACCCCGTTTCATTAAAAGAATTGACTGTACAAATAGACCACTCTATCTACCTGTGTTTCTTAGAGTTTGTATGTGCTTAGGTCTCAAAGGAAAATGGAATCTAACTTACAGTACAGCATCTCATATTGCATTGGCGTGTAGTAGACAACAGTCTGTATTTGGTTGAAGTCATTATGGGAAACTTTTAAAGTGCCAGCGCATATATTCAGTGTTCATTAGCTTTACAAAGTCCTGAGGCCAGCTCTTAAAAGTTGAAGAACAGAGGACTGAAAATCTAATAGGAAAAAAAATGAGAAAAGATAGTGAATTCCAAAAAATAATATAAAAGTGTCCCTAACAGGTATTTTTTAAATTCAAACATACTTGGAGAAATGCGAATTAAAACGTACTATTTCTCACCTATGAGAGTAGAAGAGATTTAATAAAAGTATGAAGCACATTCTGTTCGTGAAACACATGTTACTAATGGAAGTGCAATAGTACCGTCTTTCTGAATAAAAAGTTAGCAGAACCTAATAAAACCAAAATACACTTTCACCGGTCGTGCCCACAGTCCCACTCATAGGAAAATACCCCGATGATACCCACCAACAGTACAAAAGCCCACACACACAAGGTTGCTCATCACAGCATTGGTTGTAATTGCAGAATAATTGGAGATGACCTAAATGTCTGTGCTTAGGAGCACTCTCCTGTAAAATAGACTGGTAAACCCACACGGTGGTGTTCTTCACCAATGTAAGAAGTATGAGGAAGAGTGCTGTGAGCCGTCGTGATTTCTAGGATACACAGTTATACCGTTAAGTAAAGTGCAAGAGAGTCTACAGTTCACCATCTTTCATGTAATAAAGAAGGCAGTATAAAACAATATGCATTGATATGCTCATCTGTGCAAAAGAAACAATAAACTACAATGACGTGGGTTACCTACAGAGTGAGGGGGTGCAGAGTGGAAAGTGATCGGGAATGGGGTATTTGGGACGAGTGATACCTCTCTCAAGTGTACATTTTTGTTTAGCTCTGACTCAGAACTATAGTAATGTTTCACATACTTCAAAAATAATTGAAATCAAACATCATATGCAGGAAACTCAAACTACAAACGAATGAGTGAACCTACCTGTTACCAATGAGTTGACTACCACACTGCCAGAGAGTAGGAAAGAAAACTAGCGTACAGCCAGAAACTTCAGAAAACAGGATTTTGACTATAGTGTGATGCTAAACACAAAATGAACTGTACATAAATACTCTAGTTAGTAAAGGGGACTGGGTTAGCACTTCTAAAAATACCTTTTCCTATTAAGGTTGAGCAAATAAATGTGAATAATGAAAGCAGAGGTTCTCATCGAAAAAGGACTTAACAGGTAAAAGTTGGGAAAGGCACAAATGAATCCTGTGGTGCTGGGTTGGCACTGGAGATGTTAGGAACTTGAGATTTTTACATGTACAGGTGTGGGGGGAAATACAAATAGGTGAGTGTGTGAGTGTACATAAAGATAGAACCTGAAAGCAAAGACACCCCAGTAGCAATGAGCATATCTAGTACTCAGATACTGACTTCTAAATACCATTCTCCTATAAAGGGAACTAGGACCCCTTGGAGGAATGGTTGATTCTAGGGCTGGGGCAGGGAAATTAGAAAATGAGCCTGGAACATCTATGATGCCAAAAAAGTAAAGTATTGTACGCGTAAAATGAGAGGAGGAGTCCTATGTCAAAAGACATAGGAGCTGCCCTAGCTGGTGTGGCTCAGTGGATTTAGCGCCAGACTGCAAACCAAAGGGTTGCTGGTTTGGTTACCAGTCAGAACACTTGCCTGGGTTGCGGCCCAGGTCTCCAAGGGGAGCGGGGGGGGGGGGGGGGGGGGGGGGGGGGGGGGGGGGGGGGGGGGGGGGGGGGGGGGGGGGGGGGCATGCGAGAGGCAACCACACATTGATGTTTCTCTCCCCCTTCTCCTTCCCTTCCCTTCTCTCTAAAAACAAGGACATAGGAGCCAATTTGTTGCTTCTCACGGCCAAATTTGGGACAATTTGAAAAAATTACTGAAGTTAGTAATGGATTATTAACCGTGAAATAAAATATCCATGATACAAATAAATGATGGAGCAAATAAATGGGGGAGTGGAGCCAGCTTTTCCTTATAGTAGAATACCAATTAGTGGAGGCAGAAGTCATGAAATACAAAAAAAATTACCAAACACAAGAATTGTTGAAGAATCATTAATGAATGCCAAATGCAGTGGGCAAAACATGTCAAGAAATACGATATGTGCAGTCTCGCTGTATCTCCACAAGATGCAGACGGAGAAGTGCTAACTTGACTGCTAATTACCGACACCACCTTCACTAAGTGATCAATAAGACGTGAGGATGCCACGTACCAGCTGATGGGAGGTACCGAAAAGGGCACGGTTCTGTGGGATTCTTGCCAAAATGTATAGCCTCAGCTAAGCATTAGGAAACCTCAGACGAACCGGAACTGAGGAACACCCTGCAAAGTGAGTGGCCAGTGCTCTTCAAAAATACCAAGGTTATAAAAGATAAAGAGGAGGAACCGTCACACACCGGAGGAGACAAAGGCATGACGACTAAATGCACTGTGGGGTGCTGGGTGGGTCCTGGAGGGGATCTTGATGAAGGAGAGGCACGCCGGGCTTCTTTGGTAGGAGCAGTGGGGGTTACATGGGTATTTGCTTTATAATGTATGCCTATATTTTATGCATTTTCTTTTAATACAATTTTGTTTTCATTAAACAAATTCTATTTTATGAGTTGCCCTCAAAACGTAAATGTGTGCCATCCTGGCCGTGTAGCTCAGTTGGTTAGAGTGTTGTCCCGATACGCCAAGGGTGCAGGTTTGATCCCTGGTCAGGGCACATACAAGTCAACCAACGAATGCATACACAGGTAGAACCACAAATAGATGCTTCTCTCTCTCCCTCCTCTCTCTAAAATTAGTACAAAACAAATGCGTGAAGTTTACCTTGTCCCCTTGTTATGGATTGAATTGTGTCCCCCCTGCAAAAATAATATGCTGATGTCCTAATACCCATAGAATCTGTGTTTGGAAATAAGATTGTTTCAAGCATAATTAGTCAAGATGAAGTCCTACTGGTGTCCTGTTTAGAAGATAGCCATGTTAAGACACACACACACACAGCAAGGCCACGTGACACAGGTCAGAGATGGACATTATGCAGCCTCAAATCAAGGAACACCAAACATTGGCAGCAAACCACCGGAAGGTAGAATGAGGCAAGGAAAGATTCCCCTACAGGTTTCAGAGGAAGTACAGGCCCTGCTGACATCTTGACTTTGAACTTCCAGCCTCCAGTACTGAAAGAATGAAGTTCCTGTTATTTTAAGCCACTCAGTTTGTGGCACATTGTTACCACCACCCTAGAAAATGAATACATCTTTCTATCCTATGAATGAAGATATTTCTGATAGGTTGTCTGGACCTTCAGTGAAAGGTCATGCTGAAGGCATGGGTTTAAGGGACGGTAACAGCTGCCTCACTGCTCGGAACGTGTAAAGCTAGCACATCCTGAGAGAAGCAAAATTAATCATTAGAAATATTATTTTTACATCTTCCCACCTCAGAATAATTTAATACCTCAGGATGCTATTCTGAACATGAAATCTTTCTACGTTGAGATTCCATGAGAAAGATGCAACACATAGGACTTTCTGGACATGACATGAAATGTAGAATTTTTAATTTTATGCCAAGAATTCAGTTTAAAATTGATGTGTCAAAGGTATACAAGGTGTGGTCTTATGATGATGACAAAGTGACGATGTAACAAATGCCAGAAGTGATGTCCTTCCTGTCGTGGAAATAAGGAAGAATGATTAAAAAGCGGGGGCAAGCCAACCAAAAGGGGTTGTGTTTGAGATACTGAAATCGCTTATGATAATTGGAATATTGCTAACGAGGTGTGGAGCAAGAGGAGGAGAGGGAAGGCCACTAGCTGGAGGGTGAGGTGGTCACTAGGGAGCAGGCCAAAGCAGTCTTTTAGTTGACAATTAACTTTGCATTAAAATAGCCACATTCTAGCCCCCAGGAGGGCACATTTACAAGAACATGGTAAATGGCCACAAAGTCGGCCCTCCCCTGCATCTTTCCATAAGGGCCTGGGCATGGGCTCAGAGCGAGCCCTGGTACAAGTTTTCCATACTTCATTTCCCTCAAGCAGGTGGTGATTTGTGTTAAAGCACTGATGTCAACATCCACTTTGCAATTAGTATTATCAAAGCATTTATTAAGGACTTACTCATAGTGGTTCAAGGGGATTAAGAAATATAATCAAATGCCCGGTGGTTCTGTCAGGGGCTGTGGCCACAAAGTTATTTATTCCTAGGACCTATCCTATGGAAACTTACTATCTCAGAGGACCATGTGTTGATTCCATGTGACCAGCCACTGGGCTGTCATAACAGTGTTATAAACTGGGGGGCTTCAGTAACCGAAACATTGTCTCATTGTCCTGGTGCCCAGAAGTCTAAAGTCACAGTGTGAGCAGGGTTGGTTCTTTCTGAGGGCTGTGGGGGAAGGATCTCCCTTGGCCTGTAGGCAGCTGTCTTGTCCCTGTGTCTCTTCACAGCATGTTCCTTTCACTTGTGTGTTTGTAACGAAATTTCCCCAATTTATAACGACACCAGCCATACTGCCTTAGAGCCCACCCTGATGGCCTCATTTTAATGGATTGCCTCTGTAAAAAGTCTATCGTCAAATAAGGTCCCATTCTGCAGTTCAGAGGTTTAAGACTTCAACCTACAGATTTGGGAGGGGGCGACAATGCAGTGCATAACAAAAGTGGTTATGGATTATGGATTTGAGACAGTAAGAAAGGGAAGCTCAGCTCTTCAGTCAGCCCTGTGTGTCTTTATGAAGAAGCTGGGGTTTGAGGAACACCACATAAGACCTGAACAACCTAGGTGCAAAGAAATGTTAAAGAATGCTTCCCTAATGTTCCTGATTTTCTTCATCTGTGTCTCCTACGTCTACAGAAAAGCTCAGCATGTGAAACAATCCCTTTCCTAATTTCGAAAGGCTCACAACTTCATGAAGGCCAGTTGGAACCCAGCCCTTGGCCACTGGAGCCTCCACACTGCATGGGGCTGGCATGTGCGTGTCTCCGTGGTGTTGCCAGGTCTGAGGGCCACGTGTCACCCCATCAGGCAGCATCGCTCACTACGTATCAAAATTTTGAAAACAACGTGCGGTAGCAGTGAGCTTCCTAATTCTTGCCACTCCATTCTCTACCAGAATCCTTTTTTCTTTATTTTAAACTGAGGTGAAATTCACATAACATTAAATTAACCATGTTAAAGTGAATAATTGGTAATGGGAAAAAATACAGTAAGATTAAATCATAAAAATTTAAAAATATGTGAATAAATAAAATCTTTAAAAATAATAATGAAGTGAACAATTCAGTAGCACTTAGTTCATTCACAATCTATACAACCACCCACACTAATTTCACTACCTATCATCACCCCAGAGGAGACCCTATCCCCACTCAGCAGGGACCTCCGACACACTGCTCCCTGCACCCAGCCTCCATGACTTCTGATCTGTGTTCTGTCTCTGAATCTGCCTCATCTGGACACTTCAGGGAAATAAGATCCTACAACTGATGTCCTTTGGTGTCTGGCTTTTTTCATTTAGCATCATGTTTTTGAGGTTCGTACTCATGGTAGTGAGTGTCAGGACTTCATTCCTCTATATGATTAATATTCCATTGCAAGTATACCCCGCGATGTGCATATACACTCGGTCACTGACGGACATGGGCCTGTTTCCATCTGTTAACTGTTGTGACTACTGCTGCTGTGAACAAGTGTGTGTGTGTATGAGTCTGATTATCTACTAGTCTTGTCGGCAACCTAGTGCTGATGTTTCTACATTTAAATAACATTCCTTCAACACTTTATAAAATGTATTAATGTTTGTGTATAGTTTTGAAGAGTTGACGAGCATTGGAAGGTTTACAATAAAAACAACCATCCCTTGCCCTCATCACCACTTCACAATCAAGCCCCTAGATTCTCAGCCAAGCTTCTCACCCCACTTCAGTGCCTGGCTTCCCCATGAACCTCCAGTCCCTGTGAGAGCAGGGACGGAGGTCGGCCCCCTGGCTGCGCAGTGTTGAGAGGTGATGTGGAGGCCAGCCCCACACCTCCGGTTCACCTGTATAGAGTGTGAGGTGGCTCACTGTTCACAGACATTTCACTCTGCTGAGTCAAAATATTATTGGCATTTCTTTTTTTAAACATTTTATTTATTTATTTTTGGAGAGAGGGGAAGGGGAAGGGAAAGGGAGGGAGAGAAACACAATGTACGAGAGAAACATTGAACGGTTGCCTCTCACATGCCCCCAGCCGGGGACCTGGCCCGCAACTAAGGCATGTGCCCTGATGGGGAATTGAACCAGCGACCTTTTCATTTGTGGCATGACGCCCACTGAACCACACCAGTCAGGGCTTGTCGGTATTTCTTATATGTTGTTGTCTCCTCTCCTCCCTATCCTCTTTGTGAATTTGTATCAGCTTCTTTCTATGATCACGTATACTTGCATTCTTTCATAA
This sequence comes from Macrotus californicus, assembly GCA_007922815.1. Classification (NCBI taxonomy): domain Eukaryota; kingdom Metazoa; phylum Chordata; class Mammalia; order Chiroptera; family Phyllostomidae; genus Macrotus; species Macrotus californicus. The sequence continues at coordinate 15,299 of VMDR010009640.1, forward strand.
AAAAGGATCACACAGTGCATGCCTCTTTTTTCCACTTTCTTATATAAGTCTTCTAATGTCGTGACCTAATCTCCTTGGTCATAATGATTAGGAATGTGAGCTCAGGAGCCCCACTGTCTAGTTCAAATATGGGCTCTACCCCTTAGCAGGAAGGGATTGACAGTGAAAGTAATAATTGCCCAACCTTATACAGTGGCTGGGAGGGTGACACATGCTATTGCACGTGAAGTTCTTAGAAATTTGCTTGGCACATGGTGAGTGCTCAATAATTGTTTCCTACATGATTGTGATGGCTGTGTAGTATTTCATTGTGTGTACAAGCTATAATTTATCTAATTATTCCCCTTTGTTGACTAAGTTTATAAATAATTTAGACACAATAACCAACGGTCAGTTAACATCCTTGTAGCGAAATCTTTGGACACATCAACAATTATTCCTTTAGGGTACATTCTTAGAATAGGATTACTGGTTCATAAAGTGTAAACATTGTTAATAATTGTATATATGAGGTGGACGAGTATAGGTATCCACTTAGTACATGAAACAGTTTATTCTTATATTATTATTTATTTATTATTATATTATATTCCATATAAACAACTATAAACCTAAATTTGCCCAACCTGTACATAAATTTATCTCCAATTTCTATACCAACTAGACCTTGAAAATGTTCTGTTTTGGATCCTCTGTTACCAACAATGGGAATTTTTATTTTAAAAACATATTTGGGCAACTTGATGGTCACCCCCAAAAATCTTTGATTTCACTGTCATGCATTAAGCAGTTTATCTTTTCCTCATTAAACTCAGAGGCTTTAATTTCAGACAAACATTTTATAAGCATGTTTGGACCAGTCTGTAACATTTTTATGTCACAGATTTCTACATTAGCACCACCTCTCAAGAACCCCCAAAATTCCATAGGGAATTTTTAAAAATTGTGTTAGATGCACAAGTATAGTTTAATTTGAAAAAATGGTGATGTTATGATATTAATAAAATGTTCTCATCTAGGAACTGATATGGGAACAATATATGTCATTCTGTGCATCAAGGCCTTTAAGACAGTGACACTCATTCCAGAAGCAAAGTTTTATTTTTTTAATTATATTTGATTGATTGTGCTATTACAGTTGTCCCAATTTTCCCTCTTTGCCCCCCTCCACCCAGCACCCCCTACTCCCGCAGGCAATCCCCCCACCATAGCTCATGTTCATGGGTCATGCGTAGGTTCTTTGGCTGCTCCATTTCCTGTACTGTATTTCACATCCCCATGGCTATTCTGTGACTACCTGTTTGTACTTGTTAACTCCCTCACCTCTTCACCCATTCCCCTACAACCCCATATGACAGCCATCAAAACACTCTCCGTATCCATGATTCTCTCTCTGTTCTACTTTTCTTAATTTGTTATTTAGATTTAATTGTTGATAGATATGTATTGGTAGCCATTTTATTGTTCATAGCTGTAATCTTTTTCTTAAATAAGTCCCTTTAACATTTCATATAATGATGGTTTGGTGATGATGAATTCATTTAGTTTTTTCCTGTCTGGGAAGCTCTTTATCTGCCCTTTGATTCTAAATGATATCTTTGCTGAGTAGAGCAATCTTGGCTGTAGGTCCCCACTTGTCATGACTTTGAATATTTCTTGCCAATCCCTTCTAGCCTATAAAGTATCTTTTGAGAAATCAGCTGATAGTCTTATGGGAATTCCCTTTTAGGTAACTAACTGCTTTTCTCTTGCTACTTCAAGATTTTCTCTTTATCCTTAATTGTTAGCATTTTAACTATGATGTGTCTTGGAGTGGGCCTCTTTCCATCCATCTTGTTTGGGACTCTCTGGGCTTCTTGGATTTACATGTCTGTTTCCTTCACCAAATTAGCAAAGTGATCTTTCCTTACTTTTTCAAATAGATTTCCAATTTCTTGCTCTTTTTCCTTCTGGCATCCCTATGATGCAAGTGTTGGATTGCTTGAAGTTGTCCCAGAGGCTCCTTACACTATCCTTGTTTTTTCGGATATTTTCTTCCTACTGTTCGGATTGGTTGTTGTTTGCTTCCTTATGTTTCAAATCCTTGATTTGATTCTTGGTTTCATCCATATATCCCTGTAAATTGTTCTTTATTTCAATTAGTGTATCCTACATTTCTGACTGGATCTGTTTTATACTGTTGAGGGCCTCACTGAGTTCCTTGAGCATCCTTATAACCAGTGTTTTGAACTCTGCATTTATAGATTGTTTATCTCCACTTTGTTTAGTACTTTTTCTGAAGTTTTGATCTGTTCTTTCATTTGGGACACATTTCTTTGTCTCCTTATTTTGGCAGCCTCCCTGGGTTTGTTTCTGTGTATTAGGTAGAGCTGCTATGACTCCCTGTCTTGGTAGCAGGGCCTAATGTAGTAGGTACCATGTAGGGTCCAGTGAGTGGCACAGCCTGCCCTATCACCCAAGCTTGGTACTTGAGATGTGCCCTTCATGTAGTCTGAGTACACCCTCCTCTTGCAGTTGACACTTGATTACTCTTGACAGGTCAATGGGAGGAAATTACCCATTCCAGTCAGCTTCAAGGACTGGCTGTGACCACTGACCACCAACCTCCACCCTCTGTGGAGGATCAGCTGTGCAGGGGCAGGGTGGTGTGCTCTGACATAGTCTGTAGATGTCTATTGGGTGTGCAGGCACTGGGGTTTCCTGGTAGGTTCAGGCCAAGGTCAGCCCCCACCTTTATTTTGCCTGGGGCCACACTGCCTGAGCTATAAAGCACTCTGAGATGGCTGCTACTTGTGCCGGGTTTGGAGCTTCCCAGGCAAAGCCAAGCTGTGAATCCAGGTTAGTTGCTGGTAGTGCTGGGCCTGGGTCCCTTAGCAAGAAGTATAGGGCACTGGGGGCTCACTGAAGCTAGCTGTTGCTTGTTTGAGAGGATTTAGAAAGTTGTGAAGCAGGAATCAAGACCAGCCATTCATATGGAAAAGCAGCTTGGGTGGACCCATAAGTTGGGTAAGACAAAGTCTCTGGGGATCTCAAGGGTGGGGCAAACAGTGTTAACCAAATTGATGGAGTCTCAGATATGGCACCAGCTGCCAGGTCTATGGCTCTGTGGATCTGTGGGTGGAGGTTTAGAAAAGGAACAATGGCCCATCTTTCTTTCTGGGTGAAGGCTGTCTCCCAGCCCTTGCCTTGATGCCAGATACTTCACTTTCTCCCTGTATACCACTGGTGCCTTTCAAGCTGCTACCCCAGTGCTGAAGCTCAGAGGGAGTGAGCCTGATTAAGTCTGTGTGTGGGTTAAGTTAAGAGGAACTGCTTGGGACTTTAGTAGTTTCTTCCACTGACTCAATCCCTGCTGATTTTGTAGTCAGAAGTTATGGGGACTTATCTTCCTGGCACTGGAACCCTGGGCTGGGACTCCTTAAAAAATAAACCTTTCTCTTCTTTTAGTATAAAATGTCAAAATAAACAGCAACTGTTCATTCAGTATGCATTTGACTCAATTCAATGTGAATGAACATTCAGCAAATACTGAGTATTTGCCAAGTAAATATAGTAAATCCTATCAGTTCTACTTGATAATAAAGTGTGATACTCTTTCATATTTAGCAACCAAATCATTGAAAAATAATCACTATCAGAGTCTTCGCTTGTGGTTTAATAATCAAGTTTTCCACGTGCTATCCTGCCCAGTCTGGCTCTTGTTGATTTTTTTAACCTTGCTCTCAAGGCAAATTGCACTTGAGTGACTCCATGGTCCCGTCTTTTCCGCTTAGAGTTGCTGAAAGGTGTACCCTTTCTGCAGACACCTCCACACCCACACTAGTGCTCTCAGCCCTTTTTCCTCCCACCCCTTCTTGTCCTTCCTTCTGACTCTCTCAGCCCCGCTCTTCCTCAGGCTCCTCGCCATGTCCTTGGGATGTTCATTGAAGCACCATGTGAAGCAGCAAAAAATTGGAAACAACTGAGCTCTACTAATATGGGAATTTTAAAATAAACTTTTAATCTATTCTGCAACTGACTAACAGTGTGTTCTTAAGCAACTTAACTTTTTTTATACCTCAGTTTCCTGATGAAATGGGGACACAGTAATACCTGTTCTGTGGGGTTGCCATGGTGCTGAGATGGGCTAATACTTATGAAGCACTAGAAGAGTAGCTCATGCACAGTGAGCAGTATGTATATGTTCATTAAATGGAAAGAGAAAAAATTTCATTGAGTACTAAACAATGGTTTAAGAAAATCAGTGTTCTATATATATGACATTTTATTGAGTAAAACCATTTAGACATTATATAAATCTATACATATAAGATATATTAAGTAAAAAAGTGTGATGCAGAATAATAGATGTTTTTTATATACATATATACATTATGTGTATGTATCACACACAGCAAATTATATGAAGGAATACATCCCAGATTTTTGACTATGATAACTGATTTTGGGATGGAGAATTTTTACTTTTAATTCTATATACTTTTATAGTGTTTGATTTTTTAATAATAATATACATTAATATATTACTCATATAAATAAAAATATTTTAAAAGAAAAAACAGGCCAAGGACATGAACAGACAATTCACAAAAGAAGAAACAAGTGATTTTTTAACTCATTAAAAGAGATCCGATCCTGGCTGGTGTGGCTCAGTGGATTGAGCACGGGCTGCAAACCAAAGGGTCACCGGATCGATTCCCAGTCAGGGCACATGCCTGGGTTGCAGGCCAGGTCCCCAATGGGGGCCATGTGAGAGGCAACCACACACTGATGTTTCTCTCCCTCTCTTTCTCTCTTCCTCTCTCTCTAAAAGTAAGTAAATAAATTTTTTTTAAAAAATCATCTAATTAAAAAAAAAGATGTCTAAGATCAATATAAGTAGGACAAAGATATACCAATTTTTGCCCTTCAAATCAGAAAAAATAAAAATGTTAACATCCAGGATTGAAGATTTACTTGTTCATAAAATGCAATAAAATTTGAAGAGGGGACATTTTATATATGAATGTGTGTGTGTATATAACATGACCCAATGACCCCAACCCCACACTTATTATTCAATCCTACAGAAATATTAGCACAAACGCATAAAGATGAATGTATAGAGTGTTTACTTAAATGTGATTTGTAATGGAGAAAGCTCTTAAATTTCCATTCTATGGGAATCTATAGATTATGGAATACTATGTTGCCATTTTAAAAGAATAAATTAGTTTTTTTTAGGCACTAAGCTAAAAAGTTCATAATACATTTTAAAAAATCATTCTGCAGAATAATATCTATGGTAGAATCCCATTCTTGTACAAATAATTTTAAAAAGAAAACCTACTTCAGTGTAAATACCCTTGGAAAGCCTGGAAAAATTATGGCCGCAGTTTTCACTTGAACTGAGTGACCAGGGTGGGGTAGGAGGCCAAAGAAGTGAGAGTGTTTATGTTACATGGTCTGTGTTGCTTGTCCTTATTTCTGTGAGCATCTGTGACTTCTGTATTTTGAAGTTGTGTTTTTTTAATGCGCTTTTTCATTAACAGATCTATGTGAAACTGTATTTTCATAAATGATAACATTACAAAATAAATGTGAGGGCATGAGGTATATAATATCCTCAATTTTGCTGTGAACCTAAAATTGCTTCTAAAAATACAGTCTATTTTTAAAAAAAGCTAAATACCCCCAAATTTGTGCTGGATATTAAAGTTTTTGGTTGGGGTGCCACGTCAAGTAGAGATGCCCAAACTGACAGACGCCTCTCAAGAAAGAAATAGCACATAATGTAGTATTTTAAGCAAAAGTGTTATACTGCATTTTTTTCTGCACTCAAACTTTTACATAAAAGGAAGAGTTTCTTGAAGGAAAGTGTAAAACGGCATCTGGTTGCCACAGGCTCTAACAATCATGCTTCTTGGTATTTATCCAAAGGAACTAAAAACTCATGTCCTGATGAAAACCGGCCCATTGATGTTTATGGTAGCTTTATTCAAAATTGGCAAAACTTGGAAGCAACCAAGATGTCCCTTAATGCATGGAAGCACAAACTGTGGTACATCCATTCAATGGAATAGTATTCAGTACTATAAAAAATGAGCTATCAAGCACGAAAAGACATGGAGGAACCTTCAAAGCAGATTGCTCAGTGAAAGAAGACAACCTGAAGAGCTACATGCTGAATGTTTCCAAGTATGTGACATTCTGGAAAAGGCAAAAACTATGGAGATGGTAAAAAAGATCTGGGATTGCCAGGGGTTCAGAGCAGGGAGGGGTGAATAGGCAGGGCACAGAGGAATTTTAAGGCAGTGAATGTATTCTGCATGATACTATCATGGTAGGTACAAATATATCAAAACCCATAGACTGTATACCACAAAGAGCAAACCCTAACATAAACTATGGACTTATAATTAACAATAATGTATCAAATATGCATTGATCAGTTGTGAAAAATGACCACACATGCAAGATATTAATAGTAGAGGAACTAGGGGTGACTGAGGGTGTGTATGGAAACTTCTATAAACATAAAGCTGCTTTCTAAAATGTCTACTAAGAAGAAGTATAAAAACGAGGTTCATGCTTCCCACCAGATCTCCTGGTTGGAGGCCCATGGTAGAGCTCCAGGAACTTACCACAGCTTACTGCTACTTGAGTCCAGAGGCCCAGACACTTGAAGAGAGAAGAAGAAAGGTAGGAAAACGGCAGACATATTTTGCTGGGACTTTTGTATGAACAGAAATCCCATGAAAAAATTAAAAACTAGCCCTGGCTGGTGTGGCTCAGTGGATTGAGTGCCAGCCTGCCAACCAAAGGGTCACCAGCTCAATTCTCAGTCAGGGCACATGCCTGGATTGCAGGCCAGGTCCCCAGGAGGAGGTGTGCAAGAGGGAACCACATACTGATGTTTCTCTCCCTCTCTTTCTCCCTCCCTTCCTCCTCTCTAAAAATGAATAAATAAAATCTTTAAAAATATATTTGAAAAAATTAAAAAGCACTATGCTCTCTGCTCCTTAATATGTACCCCCACCCTCACCCCACATTACCTGTCTTGCATTTTTGCCCACACCTGGACCAAATTCTGCAGTCAGACTCTGCTTCTCCAGACTTATTCAGACTCACACAGAAAGAGCTTCGATTAGTTTTATACCTTTTGCAACAGCATGGATGGAATGGGAGACTATTATGCTAAGTGAAATAAGCCAGTCAGTGAAAGACATATCACATGATCTCTATTATAAGAGGAATCTAATTAACAAAATAAATGAATGAGCAAAATAGAACCAGAGGCAGAGTATCATGGAATAGACCGACAGCTGTAAGGGGCCGGGGGGCACTGATCGAAAGAAAGTGAAGGGATTAGTGAAAGAACATGCAGGAAGAACCCATGGACACAGACAATGGTGAGGGGATTGACCATGGAAGTGGGGAGCAGGCAGGGTGGAGGGGCGCTAAAGAGAAAAAAAATGGGACATCTGTAATAGCAAAAACAATAAAACATCAAAAACGAAAAAAAAAAAAAAGCCTAGCCTTTACTAGCCTAGCCTCTGGCCCGTCCTGGGCAAGGCAGGTGGGCTCTTTCCAATCCCCTGCCCAGCTTGGCACCCCATGTGCCGGGGTACCCCCAGGAAACAGTTGGCCCACTGAGGCATCCTCCTCCATCAGCTTCTGTTGGCTTTTCCCAATTCATCGACTTGGGTTTCTAGGTCCCATTTTCAGATTTACTTCCCACAAGAATGTGAAGTTCAAGAGGTCAGGGAATGGTATTTTCACTGTTTTGTTCTCTGATGTATCTTCTAAACTTAGAACAATACCTTATTCATAAAAGGAGTGTAAACAGTACTTGTAAAATAGAAATGGATGAATAAAGGAAGGAAAAACATGTCCACACATTGTTTTCCCAACTGTTCCCTTTTTGGAAAAAGCTCTCTTTTTCTCTAACATTATGCCCTAGTTCTTCAGGGTTAAATGGCTTTTCTTAAGCAATAGTGGTTGCCTCTGTGGGGGGGACACCTACTTGTCACTGTCATTCTTCATACGCTTTGCTCTTCCCCATTCAAAAATAACTACGAATTTAAAATAAAATAATTTAAATGCTGCTTTTATTATGTCAATTTTTAAATGTCCACAATAGGCAAAATAAATTCTTTTAATTGTAATCTTATATTAACTTCTTAAATATATTTAATTTTACTTTTTTTCCCGATAGCAAAGCCCTCAAACCCTAAAGCACTGAGTACAGTGCCTTGCACATACACGGCAATAAAATATTTGAGTGAAAAAACCATCCCGAGTCTGAAAAGCTTGAGCTCAGTGTATGAACTTCATGAATAAAAATGCCTCCAGCATGCCATCATTCCGGGCCCTGCCACCTGTCATTGTGCTCTAACAACGAACTCCCGATGGCTTTCTCCACAACTCCCCCCATTGTCTGTTGGCAAGCACATTTGGGGTCCAGGCAGGGTGTGGGTGAAGGCTGAGAGGGATGGGGACATCCAAGGGCTCCTGATGCTCATGGAGGTAGGTTGCAGGTGAGGTTGTGTCTGCATCAGAATCACGTGAGGCTTGTTATAACTACAGATTCTAGGGCCACGGAATCAAAATGCAAGTAGGGAGTAGCCTGTAGCCTGGTCGGAAAGAGCCCCTGTGAGACCTTTCCACTGCCCTGCCTGCTTTCCCTGACCCAGACCTGCTCTGCAGAGGTCCTGTCTTCCTCATCTCAGGATCCTGGGGTCTAGCAGAATGTGACCTTATTTGGAAATAACATCGTTGCGGGTGAGGTCATCCTGGAGTTGGGGGAGAGGAGGCTTAATCCAATATGACTGGTTTCCCCACAAGAAGAAGAAAACAGCACGTGAAGAGGCAGACACCCAGGGAGAGAGCCATGTGCCAGCCAAGACAGAGACTGCAGCGCAGCAGCTGCAGGCCCAGGACTGCCAGCAACCCCAGCAGCCAGGGAGAGGAGGGCAGGGCTCTCCCCAGAGTCGCAGAGGGTGTCTACACCTGGAGTCCAGACTTCCAGCCTCCAGAACAAGAGAATAAATTTCTGTTGTCATCCAGTCCGTACCTCTTTGTACAGCAGCCCTGAGAAGTAAGTGTTTTAAATGTAACACTTGCTCCCTGAGTGACAATCTTACTCACCAATGTTTTTTGTTTTGTTTTTCACCTTGAAGAATACAAATTGAACTATGTGTACTGATCGAGCCCTGTGAGATAAGTATTTTTTACTCCCCCCGCCCCAGTCTTTCCACTCCCCCAAAACACGTGCTAAAATGATAGACGCAATATAAAGGGGTTCGCACTTCAGCAGCTGCGGGCACTCTGGGTTCATCCTCATGCAGGTGTGGTGTACACCAGGCTTCTCACACCATGGTGTGCCCACAGTCCCCCACAGACCTAGTTAAGTGCAGATTCAGATTCCAAAGGCTCAGGGGACCACCCAACCTTCTACATTTCCAACCTAGTCTTTGGTCCTGTGGCTGCTGCGGGACCTCAGATAGGCTTGGAGCAGCAAGGCTTTTATTTATTTCTTATTTTTTCATTTTTATTTCTTTTAATCCTCCCTCAAGGATATGTTTATTGAATTTTAGAGAGAGAGGAAGGAAGTGAGAGAAAGAGAAAAACACCTATGTGAGAGAGAAACATCAATAGGTTGCCTCCTGTATGCACCCCAACTGGGATCGAACCCACTACCTAGGTATGTGCCTTCACTGGGGATTGAACCTGTAACCTTTTGGTGCACAAGTTGATGCTCCAACCAACTGAGCTACCTGGCTAGGGCTGGAGCAACAAGACTTTTAGTTCAGAGCCCACCCAGGTTGTGGGGGAGCCTTTTAGAAGACAGCAAGGGCTGACCTGGGGTAGGACAAAACAAGTTTCCCAAAAGAGGGAGTGAATCAGGGGAGAGAGTCCAGCCAGCTTGGAGTGCCCACTTCAACAGTGATGCTAGGCACAGCATTTCTTCATCACAGTTATTTATTTTTTTGCCAAGGACTTATCTTTTGGATTCCAATTTAATGACAGAGAAAAGGTTAAAATACCTTGCCCAAAATCATAGAGACTTTGTTATTAGCTCCACAGTTATCTCAATGCCTCTGATTTCTCTTTGGGTTTGTAAAGCACTTCCTAAGTCCAGATGCCGCGAACACTTAAAGATGCTTTAATGGTCCCAGTCAAGATGGTTGTGTAGGTAAACGCCATGCTTGAATCTTCCCACTACCTCATCAAAATTACAACTAAACTACAGAACAACCATCACTCACAACTGCCTGAAATCTAGCTGAACAGAAGTCCTACAACTAAGGATATACAGAAGAAGCCACATGGAGACTGGTAGGAGGAGCATGGATGCAGAACAGTCAGGTCCCACACCGACATGTGGCAGGTAAAAATTGGGAGGGATATCTTGGCTTTGGAGGTCCCTCCCTCCTGAGGAGCAAGGGGTCCCAGGCACATATCAGGACTTCAGGCCCAGGTTCCAGTGTCAGGAAGAGAAGTCCCCAACTTCTGGGTATAAAAATCAAAAGGGATTGAGGCTGAGTGAGATGGAGGTGTCTAGAGTTCCAGGCAGTTCCTCTTAAAGGGCCCACACAGGGACTTACTCAGATTCACTCCTTCTGAGCTCCAGCACTGGGGCAGCAGCTCAAAAAACACTGGGGATATACGGGGAAGAACTGCAATGTCTGACATCAGGGCAAGGGCTGGTGGGGCAGCTGTCTTCCATCCCAGACAGAAGTCTTGGCAGAGGCCATTGTTCATTTGCTGAGCCCTCTTTGCATAGAGACAGCAGGCAGGCGAAATATCTGAGATTCCATCAACCTGGCTCACATGGTTAGTCCTGCCCTGGTGATTTCCTTGAGACTCCACCCCACCTATTTGTAGGTCCACCCAGGCTATTTCCATACAAATGGCCTGTTTTGACTCATGCTTCAGACTTTCTTAAAATCCCTCAAACAGGCAGCATCTGGCCTCAACTTGCCCAGCACATGTCACTAAGTGGCCCCAGGCCTGACATTAGTGGCACTGGCCTTGATTCACATCTTGGCCTCTCCTGGGCACCTCCAAGCCCAGCACCAGGAGCAGCCATCTGCAGATCACTCTGCAACTTATGCTAGGTAGCCCCAGGCAAGACACATGTGGTGTCTGACTTTGGTCTGCACCTCCTGAGAGACTCCAGAGCCAGCACACCTGGTGGACAGCTTCAGATCACATTGAAGCACCAGCCAACCTTCTCAAAAAGGGACACAATCAAAGGGCAGTCTCAGCAGGCACCAGAGTCCCACTTAAGTAATTGCTGCTCTGTGAGGTTGTTCCGTGCACATCAGATCCTCCACAGTGCTCACAGCCAGTCCTTGCAGCCAATTGGCCTGGGAGTAAATCCCTCCCATTGAGGTGCCAATAGCAATAAAGGCTCAACTATAATAAGAGAGTGTACATAGCCCACACAGGGTTGCACCTAAAGTGCCCTGCTTGGGTGATCAGGGAAGCTGTGTCATTAGACACCACAGGACACCTACTATATAAGGCCACTCTACCAAGCTCAGAGACATAGAAACTCTACCTAATACATAGAAACAAATACATGTAGGCAGCCAAAACGAGGAGACAAAGAAATGTATCCCAAATGAAACAACAGAACAAAACTCTAGAAAAAGAACTAAACAAAACGGAGACAAGCAATCTACTAGATGCAAAGTTCAAAACACTGGTTATAAGGATGCTCACACTTAGTGAGAACTTCAACAAAGAGATAGAAAACATAAAAAAGAACAAATCAAAAATGTAGAATATGCCCTGGCCAAGTAGCTCAGTTGTTTAAAGCATTGTCCTGATACACAAGGTTGTGGGTTCGATTCCAAGTCAGGGGACATACAAGAATCAACCAAGAATGGATAAATAAGAAGAAAAGGAAATCTCTCTCTCAAATCAATAAATTTTTAAAAATTTAAGAAAAGAAATGAATACACTAATTTAAATGAAGATTATATTAGAGGAAATCAACAGTGGAGTAAGATGAAGCAGAGAATCAAATCAGAGATTTGGAAGACAAAGAGGCAGAAAGTACCCAATTAGAACATCAAAAAGAATCCCAAAAGTGAGGACACTATAAGGAGCCTCTGGGACAACTTCAAGTGTACCAACATTCATATCACGGGGGTGCCAGAAGGAGGAAAGAGAGAGTAAGGATTTGAAAACCTGTGCAAAAAAATAATGACAAAAAACTTGCCTAACAAGGTGAAGGAAATAGACATACAAGTCTAGGAAATGCAGAGAGTCCCAAACAAGACGAACCCATAGCGATGCACACTGAGACACATCATAATTAAAATGCCAAAGGTTAAAGACAAAGAGAGAATCTTAAAAGCAGCAAAAGGAAAGCAGTTATCTACATGGGAGCTACCATAAAACTGTCAGCTGACTTCTCAACAGAAACTTTGCAAGTCAGAAATGATTGGCTAGAAATATTCAAAGTGAGGAAAAGCAAGGACCTATAACCAAGATTACTCTACCCAGCAAAGCTCTCACTTAGAACAGAAGGACAGTTAAAGATTTTCCCACACAAGAAAAAGCTAAAGGAGTCATCATCATCACCAAATCAGTATTATAAGGAATGTTAAAGGGTCATCTTTAAGATGGGTGGGGAGTTGGAGGAATGGGTGGAAAGGGTAAAGGGATTAAGAAGTATACACCGGTAGTTACAGAATAGTCATGGGGATGTAAAGTACAGCACGGGGAATATAGTCAATGATATTGTAATGACTATGCATGGTGTCAGATGGGCACTAGATTTATTGGAAGACCACTTCGTAAGTTATACAATGTCTAATCACTGGGCTGTACATGTGAAACTAATATAATATTGTGTGTCAACTGTAATAAAAAAATAAAGTATAAAGAAAAATGATGCTCTAATCATAATTATTACAGTAAAAATAATATTAATGTTTAAATTAAGTAATCATTTAAAAGGAACCCTAAACATTTTCACTCGTCACACATTTAATTATTAAAGCAGAGAAATTGATTGTTGGGACGCTGTAACCACCACTTCAGGACCGATGGGTGGGTTGGATAAATATAAACTAGCATTGCTTTTTTGTGTTAATGTTTGACATGTCAGAAGTGGATTTTATCAGACTAAGAATGGCCTTATACTCTATGGGAAGTACATACCTTGAACAAGCTTTTGTCTTTCTGAGGATACGGCCCTGAAGTTAACCAAACTTCCCACTTATCACTAATGGGAGGTCTTGGACCACGAGATGGCCACGCCGCCCTGGGCTGGCCTCGGTGCAGACGGTTCTCACTTACCCTCTGCACGAGTCATTGACTGCATTTCTTCAGTGGGTTTATTACTGTGAGGAAAAACTCTTTATTTTTACCACATAATTTGACACTAAAAATTATCTGAAAGAATTTAACGAAACCAAAGCCACGACAAAAAAAAACCAATGTGCCGTGTATGTATCATTTTTATGCTTGGGACCCGTTTTATTGTTTTTGGAACTATTACAAGACTTCTGTTAAACATGTTGAATGTTAAGAGGAAACAGACTCTTGGCAAATGTGGAAAACCAATTACAGAAAACGTTTCTGCTAGAGCTCGAGAAACACCAGGGAGGCACAGAGAAGCCTGTCCCTCCACCCCCTTTCCTAACTGCCAAAAACACACACGGAGGAGTCGCCTTGAAGAAAAATATGACTGTTACATTGTTGTCTTTATTTTTATATTCACAGGCTAAAGACCATTAAATGGCACTTCTCAGTTAAAACTACTGGTAACGTAGTAGAGTACAACACAGAATTGTTTTTCTTCAGGCAAATCTGATGTAAGGAAAGTAATCTTTGAAAAATAAATAACAGAATTATGGTTTGCTACACACACCAGACACACACACGAGGCTTCACCACTAATAAAGAAATCAAATAACCTTAAGTTTTAACCACTTGAGTCAAAAATACTAATTTACTCAACTTTCAAGAGCGTATCTGCTGTATGCAGCGTGGTAAAAGCATGCTATTGTGTAAATATCAGTTAACGATACAGTTTTATTAATGTAAATACTGACAAGATTGAGATAAGTGACCGTTCAATTTTGAAATGATTACATTTTGAAAATCTAAAAAGTTGATTTAGGAGAAGAATCAATAGAAGAAACAAAACATTTTCAAATTATTTATCTGGTATTTCATGTTGTTCTTCCATGTGCAGGGCACTGCCTGTCCTGAGCACCAAGGTCCTGCCTGACTCTGCTTGAAGCCGGCTGGCTATGTGTTCTCGATTGCTCACCAAACCCACTTACTTATTTAGACGGATATGATTATTAATCCATTTTTGGTCAGATCTGCTTGACAGGTATGCATTTAAATATTTTTACATTATCTCTTTCATGAGTAAGACATGATCTTTGATCTCAAGGAACTCCCAGTTTTGGAAAGGCAAAGCAGCAATTCAAATACAGTGTGGAAGGAGCCCAAGGAAGTCCTCATAGAATATTCTTTTTTTTTTTTTTTTAAGGAGTAGCAATTCCATTCTTTATTCAAGTGTAGAAAGAAACTAGGAACTTCATGGAAGAAGCAAAGAACTCAGAAATGGAGATTAAAAAAAAACACATTAGGTTCACAGACTTTCAGGATTAGAAAGGATATTCCCAACCACCCCCACCCCCTTTTTTTTTTTTTTTTTAAGAATATTCTTGACAGAAAGAACAGCATACTCAAGGGTCAAAGTATGGGGGGAAGAGGGGTTTGCTGTATGAGAGAAAAAGGATGCAGAAGGGAGAGGCCACAGCTTAAATAGGGGGCATGGGTAGGGGCCACATCATGATGGAGTGTGAGGCAGGCATGATCAGAGGAGGCAAGGCAAGGCACATTCATTGGAAGTCATTTCATTTGAAAAGACTTTCAAAAAGTTGGGCAGCCCTGACTGGTGTGGCTCAGTTGGTTGGGTGTTGCCCGCAAAGCAAAAGGTTGCAGGTTCTATTCCTATTTGATTCTCAGTCAGGGCATATGCCTGGGTCGTGGGCCCCAGCTCAGGTTGGGGCACTTGTGAGAGGCAACCAATTGATGTTTCCCTTCCTCCCTTTCTCCTTCCCTTTTCCATCTCTCTAAAAAAATGAATAAAATCTTTATTAATAAAACATGTGGGCACTGTCCTGGCTCATGTGGCTCAGTTGGTTGGAACATGTCCCATAGGCCCAGGTTGAGGGTTCAATCCTCGGTCAGGGAGTGCATGAGAAGGCAGCCAATCAATGTTTCTTTCTCACATTGATGTTTCTCCCCGCCACCCCACGCTTCTCCTCTTTCAAAAAGCAATGAAAAAAATGTCCTTGGGTGAGGATTAAAAAAAATATGTGGGCAGAATGACAAGAATCAATGAGGCAAGGCCTCCTAGCAACAGTGGGAAGCCATCAGCACTTCGAGGCTGAGGGGTTAAGAGGGAAAATGGCATTACCAGAATCTGGTTGTGTGTTGGAGCCCAGGAAGAGAGGGTGGTACCCTACTGAGTCCTAAGAAGTCCAGGAACAAAGATAAATGAGTAGGTGCTTGTGAGATTGGAAATATATTTAAACACTTAGAAGATGCTTTAATATTTGGACTTGAGAAATATTAGATGGTAAGAGCTTAACTATGGAACTTTGTAAAAATAAAATAAAAAGGCAACTTCTAGCTAATAAGAAGCCAGGTGGTTCTCTGTGGTTGGGCCTGCCCCTCTGGGCACCTTGGGTGTTAAGAGACTGATTACAGCCTTGCCTGTCACTGATGGCAGTGGGACTCAGTGGGTTGGGCTTGCCAGATGTTGTCCTATCCCCCTCACAGCTGTGTGGCTTCCCTGCCAGTGTTTGGAAGGAGACGGTGAAGTGCTTGTTGGCCAGGGACAAAGCACTAAGTGCCAGCTGCCTGTGTGGGTGGGAGTGGGAGGTCGGCTGAGCTCAGTCCTTTTATCCTCTGGGCCTCCAGAACGTCCAATCCTGATGCTGATCCTTAATCACAAAAGTTAAACAGACTTAGCCAACTCAATTTTCAGTGACAATGAGCATCCGAAATCACATGGATTGACGAGTCACATAGGATCCCCTCCAGAATCATTTTATTTCTAATTTCTTAACCCTCCCGGTACAGGCACTGTGAACAAGCAATGACAAGGACCGATTTGAGACTGGCTGCCTTCTTTTTCCCATCTTTGGCAGAGCTACGGATCACCACTCTCAGGGCCACTAACAGTGGATCCAATGCTGAAAGGAAGAGACCAGGGTAAAGGGGAGGGGCAGCAACAACAAAAAAATCCTTAAAAGCACTGCCCTTTGCTTCAGTTTTATGCTACTGAATCCCCCAAATTCCTGTCTTGCATTCTTGGCCCCTCTTCCCTTTCTACCTTCTGAAAGACTAGGCAATTTGTGAGCATACAGCCAATAACTGAATGAGTACACTAGTACCTCTTCTGGCCTGACACTCATTAGATACAGGAAACACGGCCAATAGGTATTAATAGGTCCTACGAAGAAATACATCTGAAAGAAGAAAGGAAAAAGAGGGAAAGAGAGAAAAGCAGAGGGTGAGAGGATTTAGCTCTTTGCTTCTGTCCATGTACACGTCTGTTTAAAAGAGGACATAAGATGCACATTTGAGAGGCATTTCTCTTTTAAAAAAATGATAAGAGATGCTTGACTCTCTGTAGCAAAATAAATACAGATGGCAATCTTGTACCCACATGGTCCCCTGAAATATAAATGAATGAAAAGGCTTAATGCAAAAACATTCAAATGTGTAACTGTTGAAAAGATCTGATCAAACATGGATTAATAATCATAACCACATAATTAAGTCTGTTTAGTGAGTGGTTGAGAACTGTCTTTGAGCAGAGTCAGACAGGATTTTGGGCCCCGTCCCCAGATCTGTCCCTACCAACTGTCTGACCTTGGGCTAGCTACCTAACTTCTAGAGCTTCAGTTTCCATGCTTCTAAAATGGGGATAATAATTTTATTTGCTCCCCAGGATTTTTGTGAGGATTAAAGAAGATACTTACAATGGTGTTTGGCATATACCAAGTGTTCCATAAATATCATCACTCTATATACATTAATCTATAGTTATATATCAACTACCGAAGAAAAAATCCTAAGGAAAAGACTTGCTGGAAGTCTCAAACTTATTTGGCAAGACATCTCATACCTTACAGCCTATATCATATTACCTGCTGCTTGTGTTTATTGCAAACATCTTAATTTCAGCTTAATCTTTAAATTTTAATCATTTATTCAATCACTTTTAAGTAAAATCAATTTAATTATACAAATCAACAATTTAAATGCTAAAATTTCAAATAATCAAAACTTAATTTGCTTCACACACAGACATCCACACAGCTACCCACATTTCACTTCTGGAGAGAGCTAATCTTTATGCTTATGATTTCTGCTTTTTTTAATTCTTTATTATGATGGATGAGGGTGAGGAGCCTGGGAACAATTGTCATCTGAGGAAGCTGCAACGATATTTAAAAATTTTTCTTGTATCTCTTCACTTTTATAATACCAAGAGAAAACCAAATCAAATTAGTATAATTGTGAGGAAAGTCTGTAAAATAAATTAATTTAACA
>VMDR010009641.1:0-20000 GCA_007922815.1 Macrotus californicus
AAATCCAAGAAACTTCAGCAGAATAGGCTTACTTGATAACATTTTCTCAAGCCATATTTCAAATCACTTAACAAAATAAGACTGTTTCACCATCACAATAGTCCTAGTACAAGGCATTATTTGTGGAAGGTATTCAAAATGAGATTCCTCTGAGATCATAATCAAAGAACTTATTAAAAGAGAGTTCCAATTTATTGAGACGACTCAACCTTGCTCATACTCTAGTAATGAAAAGGCCATGAGAAACTTCTCTGCCTTATATGTTTAGAGTAATTCCATAAAAGGGCAATGAATGTGAAGAAAAAGGAAGATCAAATATCATTAGGAAAATATTAATGGGAAAATGTAAACATAGTGTTGGAAAATGAATGTTGGGTTGCCAGCTTTTATTTGTGCTTTCTTTTTTATCCTCCCCTTCCCTTGAAATGGTGACTCTGTCAACCGAAGATCCCTGACCTGTACTCCTGACAAGAAAACAAGCTAAGGACACTGCTCTGCCCTGACAAATCTCCAGGCAAGCTGGGTAGGTGCCGGGAGGACCTGTTTTATTGGTGCTGGAAGCCTGACTTCATGACACACATCTGCAAACTGAGTGCTTGCGGTTCAGGGCAGCAGCCACAGAGCAGTAGGGGAGGCTGCAGAGAAGCCAAATGGGAAGGTTGGGGCTGATCTCTTTGCCTCAAACCTTTATCACTGACCATGTGCAGAAACTGTGTATAAGCATCAGCTCAATCAAAAAATCAAGGAAATCAGTGCATGAAAGTCTAAAGCTCGTAAATTTATAACTCTTAAAATTCAGACGTGCTACGCCTAAGAATATCAGAACCCTCTGGAAAGCCATGGATACCATGTGTAAAAACCAAGTTGTAAACTATTTGCCACTGTATGGTTTTTACTTAATTTAATTCTCATACTATCACTACCACTTGAGATGTTATTACTCATATTTTACAGATAGGCAAACTGAGGCTCATGGGAGATTGAGTAACTTGCCCATGTTCACAACCTGGACCCAAAGTCAAACATGCACTTGTGATCCTAGGCCTTTTGTATAATCTTCTCATGCCCAGTTAATGAAGGAAAACAAAACAAAATAAAACTAACCAGTTTTGTTTTTCTGTAGGCTCATTTTTGGAAAGGATTCAGTTATCTCTGCTTCTAAATGACATACAGTAAATATTCCTGAGCAAATATGGGGCCTTTGATATTAAACAGAACATGCACTTGCTGCCCTTGAAGAGCTTACCATCAAATGAAGGCACTGCTCCAAGGAAGACGGGCCAACCACCTTAAAACAACTCTGAGGACTAATTTCACTTTCTGGCTTCTCTCTTTAGTTTACAGACATTACCGTCAACACCATAACATTCTTAAAAATGTTATGAAATTTTAATATAAATACAACGTCCTTTAAAAATATGTGTGCTCCTTTCCAGTTTTGTGGAAAAGATCACCAAGTCTACTGGGTTCTACTCTAATTGCCAAACACCAAATCTCGTGTAAACCCTCAGGAAGTGGAATTCATCTCTGGGTGCTCACAGGCAATAGTAACAGACAAGTCACATGGGACGATGACAAAAACGTAAGAAAAGTCTGACTCACAGCTTTTACAAAGGTCTCAACACTTGGACTGTTCCTACCAAAACAACAGCAGTGAAAAATAAAATTCCTCCAGGTTAGCATGATCCACGAAGAAAGAAATATATTAGAGTTTTATGGAGGTTTTTGAACATCAGCAGCAATAAACACTTAGCCAGAAGAGAGCAGAGAGGAGGCTTCCTAGGCTTGACAAACGACACCGTGACCCACACCCACTGCTGGGCTGTCTCTCATAAGCCACGAAGGAAGCAGCCAATCTGAGCTAATTACCAGATAAAAATGTACTGTAAAGACTCTAATTAGGAGACGAGGATGGAGTTGATCTAATGATTAAATGCTGCATTCGACTGACCCCACCATCAATGTGCAGTGGTGCAAGATGTCACTGGAATATTTTGCGGAAACAGTCATTTTATTTCGAGGAGGGGAAGCAGCAATATTTGTAATGATGGCTACGAGGTAAACTAATTAAAAGACAGTTCCTAGAGGAAGAGGGTGGCAGAGAGCAGCTGTGGCTATTCCAACACCAAATGCCAAGTCTCAATAGAGGGACTGCAGTCAAGTGGAAAATTTCTGCCTGACCTCTGCCCTTGCTATTAATTTGCAGGAAAACTAATGACACATATACATATTCCCACAAAATTGTTCTAATTGCTAATTTGCCAAAGGAGCCCAGATTCCAAATTAAACACGACTGCAGCCTGTGAGAGAAGAGATCACAAAAGGCTGCAGACTCCAGACAGAGGGTGCTCTGCCGTGGGGGGTCATCTGAAGGCTGAACCAACAAGTTAATGAAATGTCAACCTTGTCAACTGCAATAGAAGTTTCTTAACTTTTAAACTTTCGTTCGATGATCACATGCTTGTCTTGAGGAGAAGCCATCTTGGGGAAGAAGGTCACGAGGGACAGATAAGAAGAGCAAGGGGAAGGGTTCAAAATAGGCTGTGTTCAAATCTGCTCTTTTAATTAAGGTCTGTCTGAAGACAGTGGACAAAAAAAATTAATTACAGGCTCAACAGAAGAGCAAATCGGGAATGGTGTAGGTTTTGCTATAATCTTAAAATATTCATCTTAATTGTAAACTACTAAATCTTAATATAATCATCAATTCGAAATGAAAGCACATGTGCTTCGTATTTCTGACTGTAGTAGCTAAGGTTTCAAAAGATAATTTTTTTCTAGGGCACGGAGCAGGAAGGGATTGGACTGGGAGGGTTTCTTTTCCTATTTTTCTTATTGTGTTCATTTTCTATTTAAAAAGAAGTTGCTATGTTTAGAAAAGTTAGTAACTCTGATATTTTCTACATGGCAAGTTTCCACCATGTGATGATTTGGGCAAAGATAATCTCTTTGAAAGTCTGGCCAAAAGTTAAATTCTTATGTCACTCAAAATTGCTGTAGGGTTTTATTTTTTTACTTTATGTGTGCTCCTGACCATCATTACTGAAGGACTGTCCTGGGAATCTTACCAGCCCAGCTATTGTAACTGTCTCACTACCGAATATTCTGCTTTTAGCCCTTTTGCAAAAATCAGTCTTTACTTTATAAACAGTAACCTCCTCTTTCTTTTAAAGATGATGAGTCATTCGTATTTTAAAAAAATAAACAAACCGCTGATGCAAACCCGGACAGAAACAGACTTGCCGTCAAGTATTCCCATAAGAACTCATTTTTATTTTTGTTTGGGCTCTTGTCTCACATGAGAACAGATTCTGAGAACAAAAGACAATCCTGAAACCAAAACACCAAGAGACCTCGCTGCTTAGTAGGGGGCTTTCAGGCTCACAGAACTCGCATTTCTGCTGTTGGTTTTACTGGCCTGAGCGGCTCAAGTCCTGCTTTAACTGTGATGGAATTTCTTGAAATGAATCACTCGCGTTTGTTCTGAGAGGGCCTTTCTGAGGCTGAAGGGACATTCCCAGACTGTGGGAGGCTAGGACGTGGTGGCAGGGGGAGGCTTTTGTTCCCAGCCTTTGCCTTCCTTTGCCACCTCAGCCTGGCCCTGTGACTGTATTAAAGGGGCTAGTGTCACTGACAGCAACACTCAAAACAAAAACACCAGCACTGACTCGAGGAGGAGCCTTAAGGAGAAAGAGTGTATAAAAATAGCTATGTGTGTCTGTTTGAGAACCTCCTTCTCTGACTGCCTAACACTGTCTCTCAGCCACAGCTGGGTGGCATTGGCCCAAAGGGTTGGCTGTTTCTCTGAGTTAAAAGACCCCCTTTGCACACAGGGAGCACTGTGTTTTTATAGCAGCTAAAACTATTTCAAAACAGTCCTAATTGCTATGGTTAGAGGAAAAGAGAATGTGTAAAAAGGAAAATCCAATACTGCATTTCACTTCAAATATCCCAGCTCCTCTAAGTGTTTTATAACATTTCATAAGGAGGGATATATGACCTGCACTATAATTACCTGTCCACCGAATCTGAAGGAATGCAGTTTCTCCAGGACCAGGGGTTGTGCTCTGGTGTGCAGAAATACCCTAAAGCAAGGTGTACTTTTCATGTAGTCAGTATTATAAAGTGTGATTTACAGTGTCTTTCTGACATAATGATAGTGAAGTCTTTTTAAAAAATCCTTAACAATTTAATAGAGTCATAACACAGGCACACTTCTTTTTGTTGCTGTAACTGTTTTGTCCACTGAGTTACTTACCCCTCCCTCCCTCTCTCCCTCCCTCCCTCCCTCCCAGGAAACAGCTCAGCTAATTCTCCATGGAGTGTGTATGAAGATACTGTGTTTGGTGTTTACTTTGACAATGTTATTGAGTTTGGAACAAAAGAATATCAATCACACTCATCATGATAGTTTCCTATTGTCTGATTTTTCACTTTTGCTTCTCTTATCATGGAAGAGACAGGAATCTTTTAAAACTCAAGATACAACAATTTGACTATTCTAAACATAAATATAGAAAGGCTTTTGCCATCACATGTGCTCAGCTGCTAGGACAGGCAGCTGCCCTGGGAAACTCACACACCCTTCCATCAGGGCCCAGCTTTAATACCGTGGAAAGTATGAAATGCGTATTTTGTCTGATGTTGGCTATTCCTTAAGTTCCTCCACACTGCTCCTCATTACATACCTTCCTCAGAGACACACAGACACATACACCTACTCTTAGCCCAAGGAGAGATTCATGAAGCTGATTTCTTTCCATTCCTTCCTTTTACCTAGGTTTCATCTTGATGTTACTTTGTCCAGAAGTCTTCCTGGACCTCACCAAAATAGCTCAGTGCTCTACTCAGTCATAGCATGGCACATGCAGTGAAAGAGTGAGTAAGAGATTGTGTATGTGTGCATTTATATGTTAGTTTGTCCCAGAAGCCTCCAAACACCTCAGTGGCAGGGACTGCTGTAGCTACTTTAGTACTGTTTTTATGCAGCATGCCCATTACTATTTGTTGATGCAATAGCTTGATTTTAAATGCAACCTGCAGTCTGAGTTGTGGGTATAATTATTTTGGGCTTGAAAGATTTTACAGTGAGCAGGAGAGGATGCTATGGAAGGGGTCCGAGGACTAAGAAGACTGCAAACTCATACTCCAGTTCATCAATGTGCACCTAGCATGGGTGAGCTCGTAGCCAGTTCTAAAAACCTGAGGTCTGTCCTGAGATGAGCGTATCCTCTAACGAGCTAAACGTGGAGACAAGTTCCACAGTAGCATCCAGAAAATGCCGTCTGAGTTGATGTAAAAACAATCCACGAAGGTTTTGGCAGTTTCTTTGATGGAATGAAATGGACACTGGTTGGACGACTAGACACACAAATGACACTTACCACCCAAATGGCATTGAGTGAAAAGCAACGTTTACAGCACAGCATTCCATCACTTAATAACTAAGAATTTAAAAATAAACATGAAGTTCCTTTTAAATAGAAATAGAAAAAACCCTCAAACTCACTATCAAAGGCTGTAACATGAAAGCCCCCATCTACGGTTAGATTTGAATCCTGGTGATTGCTTACTTCAAATCAAAGATTCTAGAAGAATATGCATTCGAACATATACTCTGCATTCTATTATTTAAGGTGAAATAAATTAATTATAGGCAAAAGACAATACTGTGCACATTAGACTCGATCACCAGATAGCTCAATATCACTCAAGTTGAAAGAATCAAGAGTTTGCGCCATTGTTTGTTTTTTTTTTTAACCAGTTTTTGGGGCAAGGAAGTATAAATTTATGCAGAACACTACAGGTCTACCTTTTATAATTAATTTCCCAACGCCTCACCTATACATATTTTAATAATTTCTGATTTATAAGATGGTATCTATAATAAAATTTTCTATTTCCCAACAAATGAAATGAAGGCAGGTTCACTCCAGCAACAGAGTGTCACACAGTATCTGCTTGTCAGGCACCACTTTTTACTTCTTACATGTAAGTTAAAGGAGAAGGAATTTATAATGCTGCCTGTGAAGGGAACCACTTTTCATACACAAATGTGATCTTTTTATTTTTCAAAGGGTAATACAACAGTACATTTACATAAACTAATCCAAACAATCTATGTATTTGACAATGGCAAACCTCACACAGACGGCCCATTGTTGGTTTACATCTTGGAGTTCTTTATATTGGCTGGTAGCTCTGCCCTAGCTGTCAAAGGTTTGACTTGGACTCTAAATAAATGGTTATAGAAGTGCTGTGCGGCGATATTGAACTTCTTTGCAAAAGAAAACCTGCTGTGTATGAATTCAAAAGCTATTAATTTTTCAGTCAAAAATATTCGTGCCTATTTCTTTTAATAAAGAAATACTGTGCAGAGCTAGTAAGAGATAATGTTGACTAGTGGTAGAGAATTTTCAATAGAGCAGTTAAAAATAAATTTAGTAGGAGGTCCCCTTCAAAGTTATAATTTTCAACAATGTAAAACACTTTTTTCTAATACTAATCAAGATAAACCTCCCTTCCTTGTGCATTTACCCCAGGGCCGTGTGCCCATGTCCACGGGCTACTCCCCACTGGTCCTCAAGGAGATCCCCACGGCCCTTCTGTGGCCCGTGCAGGCTTACACTGAGTGCCCCTGGGGTTTGGTAAGTCCTCCAGTTCTATCCTTCTTCTTCCCCCCAGGAAGCCTCATGATCCAAAATGAGCCCATTTCTAGACTCCAAACATTCTATCATTGTCTTTAATCCACGGAAGAAGTAGAAGAGAATCTCACTCTCTCCCTTCATTCTGGGAGGAACCATTTCCCTCCAAACAGAAGCCATATGAACACTCTCAGAGTTTTCAGGTGATCAGCTCCCTAAAGAGCTGACTATGCCCACTAGTGAACTCAGTCATTTCAGGGTCTCACCATACTGAGCTCATAGTATTTCTAGTATTATTATTCTCATATTATTTCATAGTATTTCTGTAAAAAGGAAGGATTTATAGAAATATCAAGACTAGCACAGATGACTACTGATTCCACAACATATTGAATGGCCTATGTTTGTTTTTCCCTTTTTCTTTTTGGTAGCCTACAAACTCAGTCCTATACCTATTTACTGCACAATACATGGAAACTACAGGCTTTTTCTGAATAAAAATGGATGTGCAAAGTGTTTAATGATTTTATGTCCTGTATCTCAGTAATGTGTTCTGTTTCAGACATTAATTCTGTCTGCCAACTGCATCCTGGCAGGCTACCATATTTGCTGGTTAATAGTCTGACTCCATTTTATTTCTATCACTATAAATCATACATATATGGGTGTATGTTTGCTTTATTTATAGAAAAAATCAGTCCAAACAGATAAACCAATCCTTTGCCATGATGCTGCATCATTGCATGTTGATTAAAATTACTGGTACTAACTATTGATTGTCAACGCTCAATTAATTTTCACACAGTGACTCTCTGCAAAATCAAATAAAGGCAGTGTACCTTTAAATTTTACAAATCTTAAAAATCAAGAAGCAAAGCGACTCTATTTTGAGTAATCACTTGAAGGTAGTAGTAGATTTTTAGAAATGTAAGTATATGAGAAATACAACTATTAAAGAGATCAATTTAGAACAAAGAATGACAGCAGGTGGGGACATCATCCTTCCACTTTGATACTAACTAACTGTCTCTGTCTGGATGGCCCTCCTTGAGGTGAAGGGGGACAAGGAAAGAAATGGGGGACCCCTAAAGTTAAACAATTAAGTGCACCACACTTACTTTCTGAATCGAGGAGTTGTGTCCACTTCATTCTCTTTAGATGTTCTCCGTGCTCTGAGCCCCTAGCTACTCTGACCTGTTTCCTTCCCATCACACTCAGACTGGACTAGCCCTTGCTCCTTTTCTCCTGCTCACAGTCTCAGCTTCCCTGGGCCCCAAGGCCATCGTCTTTGCTTCTGCGGTCTGGTTGTCTTTTCTCTGCATCATTACCATTCTCTCCCAGTGAGTTCTCATGGCATATTTTAGTACCTCAGTGTAGCATCCATCATCTGTCCCAAAGAAGAGCTGACTGTCTGGGCCTCATGAACCAGGACTGGGCCTGCATCAACCCATGTTTCCCTAAATGCCCAGCACAGTACCCTATTCATAAAAGTTTACCAGACACAGTCAGCTCAGCTTAGCCTTAACTATTCAACACTACCAGAGTGGCCTGCATCCTTCTTGTGTTTTGGGTGGGGAAACAGACAAGAGATACTGTCAGGTTTTTCTCTTTGGTGCAGCTCAGTACTTACGGGCTGGGGGGCAGCTTTGGGTTCTGTAGACTTCACGTGCAGGTGGGTCATCATGGCTTGCAGGCGCTCTTTGTCTTTTGCAAGCTAGGATGGAGACAATATTTTGTTATTTCTTCAAATACAGATTTAAATACGCTGTTACCATTATACATCATTACATCCAAAATGATACATATTCCAAATTAAGCTATGGCACCATCACACATGACACAATATTGTTCATTGCTTCATCATTTTGAAATCTATGTGACCATTGCCAAACTCCAAGTAGCTGGAGGTGTCTGTGTGAGATTTCTCAATAGAAGAGATTTTAGCCTTTAACTATGCAGATCTAGACCTGCTGGCACCAAGGAGTCCCATGGAACACAGACAGCTAAAAGACAAAAAAGTGAATCATGCCTATTAACCAACCTTGTTCAGGAGGAAGCCAAAAGAAAATGAGCTAGGTAGCTAAAACTCATAAATTCATCTGCTGTGGTTGTGGGAACAGTCCTAGACAGATGGGTACATTTATGCAAAATTAACTTTGTCTCTCCTAACAGGTAGGCGCAGATTAAGACAGTGTTGGCAAGCAGTGTTATTAGCAGGGCAGACAAAGGGCTCCAGGTTCCCATGTTCAAATGTATGCAGAATAAGCTTATTCATTTATTCAATATGTAAGTACATACCATGTGCTAGTCTCTCATCTTAACAAAAATGGAGATCTCCTCAATCTACAGAACATTGTCTTCTGAAGGCATCGGACTTTCTAATTGGATGTACATGGCAGGGACCCAAATACTATTTATTGGATGTTACTTGCTCTATGCTTGCCCTGGACTTTTTAATACAATATTTTCTATAGTTCGAGACAGTTGAGCATAGGGAACATAAAATAATTACCTCTTTGAAAGAAGTGGGAAGTGTATCCCCAAAGGATAATGGTATAGTTAAGAGAACAGCTTGGAATTGTGGGAAAATGTGTAAGAGATTAATGAGAGGGAAAGAGGGAGGGAAGGGAAGAGGGAAAGAAGGGGAGAGGGTGGGAGGGAGGGACACAGAATTAAGGAGAGACTCATTCTTTCCATGTCACATAGCTAAGCTTAAATCTTTCAAACATCAATTATTTTTCTAAGTCTAAAATTATTTCAAAATAATGATCGAGTAAGACATTTTTAAATAAAGGTATTTCTAGGGGAGCAAGTATTTCAGGATTTGGGGTGGCCGAGGGTCGGGGGGGTGCCAGCCCGAGAGGAAAGGCTCTCAGCACCTAACCGAATGGCTGTCTCGAGCCATATCACATTTTTTCCTCTTTATTCCCTTGTGGTTCAGGGAGGAATAAATTATGGGGGGGGGGGAGTCCTACAGTGTTAGCATTTATCTTTCAACAAACAGGAAATGAAAACGATGCCATATTAGGAACCACTTTATGGCATTCATCTTCTGTTCTTCAGTAAGTTATTGAACAGTCAAACTAAAAGATGCTCTGAACACAAAACATAACACTAAAGGAATTTGGTTTTCCAAAGTGCCTCATTTAGAACAATTAAAATGTTAGCAATGATATTTTTTACATTTTTTGTGAGTGTTCTAAATTTTTAGATGTTAAAGGTAAAACATTCTTATTTAAAAAATGTTGTTTTAAAATTATAATGGGGCAGACGTAGGAAACAAGTAGTCTGTCATAGTGAACATTACAAATTAAAGGGTGAGAGGTGATAATTACTGAAGAGTCTGATGAATATTAATTGTGACTTAATTTGGGGGCAAACATTGTCGATACAGTAATTACAAAGACCAAAGTAGAACGAAATCCAAATTCGCAGCATCAAAAAGAATCATCACCTCTATATTGCATGGAAATGTGTACAGGCCGCCCTTTTGCTAGTTAAAGACTGCACACACATACCCAGACTTGTACACATAAGCCACACCCATAGCCCTGGAGGTCACTGCCATAGGGAACATTTTATTTTTCCATGAGATATTATTTAGACTTCATCGTCCATTTTGAGAATTATCCAGGTTTCCGATTCTGCCTCAACCTCAACTCCACCTGTAAATGATGGGCAAGATAACAGAAAAAGGCGATGATCCAAGTTTTTGTTTTTGTTTAATTAGTGCAAACTAGCATGTAATATATTCTTAAATGGGCTTTGAATTTTTATCATCAATTCTAGCTCTAACACAAAGTGTTTTAATAGTTAAAGGAAAAAAAAACTGGCAGAGTTTGCTTTTTGTTTTTCTAGGCAAAGGCTAACCCTTCACACCTATTGAAACCACATCCTCTCTTTAGTCTTGCATTTATAATACTCGCTGGCCCTTCAAAAAGCTTTCAGAGTCTTTATTACCTTTTATACCATCATTCCATGAGCTCACCATCCCATTAATTTTCACGGCATCCTTTCATTATTATGAGAATACAAACATTTAATATTAGCAAGCATACATCAGCATTCCATTATAAACTGAATCCCATGAAAAGCAAAGAAAAGGATGAAAAATTCAGTTCAAAGGTCAATTAAAAATTTGGTTGGCAAATTTAAAAAAAAAAATCTTTATGTTGTGTGATCCAAAGAGAATGACTCTCTAAAAGCTTCCCTGGTGGGTCCGGGTGGGCGTTGACATAAAAAGAGTGCCCACCTCCGGGAGTGCCAGGTTAGATCAGCAAGGCTGCTCACTGCCTCTGCCGTGCGAGGGCAGTGTGGGAGTGGGGGAAGGCTCCCAACTCTGGGCACTGCATGTGACCTTGTTAGGTATTTGGTTGTCCCTGTAAATCTGGAACAATCATCTCTGAACTTTGAAGGGCTGTTTTGAGGAGTAGGGAAATTCCTGCATATAAGCTCAACGTAGAGCCTAGGGCTTCACGATGTTAAACAATAAACAAAAAAGACCTTTTTTTTTTTAAGGGAAAGTTAAATCAGTGAACTCTATATAGATTTCTCCTGGCTAAGTATATGTTGGAAACTGCATCACCATAACAGGGGTCCAATGGAGTTTGTATCTGGGCTGACTGGGGAGAGATTTTAATGCTTTAAAGAATGGAACAAAGTATGGGAAAGATGAAGTCCATTTCTTATGGATTTATGTCCTCGGTTCTCACTGTATCTTTCCCTCAGCCTAGCAAATGCTTTCCCCCCTCGGCTGATATAAGCCATTCCCTCTTCTATTAACCATAGCCTCAAAGTGGGTCTTAGACAGCCGAGGCTGTGAATGAACAGAACATGTATACTGCCCCAGACCTACTGATAGGTGCCTAAGGCTAAGAGCTCCACTCAACATCTTCAAAGATAAAAACTAAGGCGATTAAATACATTCTTTTAGCAGAGAAAAGGGAACATGGTTTGGGGTTCATTTAACATGATTATTTTATATGCTGTCAGGGGGACTGGTTTTCACTTGTGGGAAAAAAATTCTAAAATAAATGAAGGACTTTGGGTGTGTAAAAATAGTAGAATTACTGAAGACAGGTGAGAAGAAGGAGCCAGATAACTCATTTAATATCACAGAAGCCAAGACTGAGGTGGCTATTTTAAGTCTTCTAGCCCTATTCCCCCATTTTATAGTTGGGGAAAAGAACCACAGTTGAACTTACATAAGGTCATGGAGCTGAGACTGGGCAAAAAATACAATGGAATTCTGGTTATATGAGGCTTGGTCTGACTTCCTTACACTGATGCAATCCCAGGGCACACATGGGACACTAACTGGGACATGCCTCCCTCCTGCTTCCACCCTGAGCTCTGACATGAGCTCCACAAGAGGATGGAACACCCATGTCTTTGTAGCAGGAACCCCATTTATGGTCCGCAAGTCTGGATTATTCCTGTGCAATGAGGAGACTCCATTTAACTGCCTGGGGTTGTACCTATTCTTACTAAGTTCAACACTCCAAGGAGGAATGTGGGAGTAGGTAGCTGGAATAAAGACCCCAAGGTTCAAGTTTAATGAGGTGGGTGTGGGAGATAGTCCTCTCTTCCATGGGCTTAGTATGCCTTAAACAGGGGGAGCTGTCTGGGTTTCCTCAGTAGTTCTGTATACAGCGATGATCCAAACAGAATTACTGATGCAGAGTAACATATGATCAGAAGAAGAAGAGCAAAAACGAGGTGGGGAAAAGCACGGGCTGGAAGGGGTAGAAATGAAATTCTTCTACCAAACCAATTATTTATTAGAAAGTGACTTCCAACCCACTTCACCAAACTATGGTCATCCACATCTTCCCGACTCGGTGTCAGTGAAAATGTGTAAACAGTTTCTTCACCACCAACTACAACTCTCAGGTGAGGCAGCCTACAGCTCATTTCACCCTGACTGAAGAACTCCCCCACTTCAATTGTACTCTGTCACTATCTTCACATTCCTTGCATGTTGTTATTAAAGACTCTCTTGACATTTAAGCAGACGCATGCTAATACTCAGTCATAGTCTAGGAATTCTAATGCTCCCAGAGTTAGGCAGGATTTTAAATTATGAAAACTAAGTGTCTGTTTTCAAAGAGAGACATAGAAGGGAGAAACCCAGAGACTCTCTTCTTTTTCTTGGCCCTTCTCACAAAGCTTTGGCAACTTGACACTACAATGCTATCAGGCCCTCTTTCCCCAGCGTTCTCTGAGTTTATTCAGAGACAGCCATGAGGCTGTCATCCCACTGCCACTGTCCTGAGTACTGCCTTGGAGGGGGCTAGAAAAGTACAAAGGGGGGTCACATTAAGATAATATATTTGTGAAAGGCCAGGAAACGGGTGTGATTACAAATAGCATTGCTAATGGTAGAATAATCACATGTAAAGTCCCTACAGTAATGGATTTGTGTTAGGCTTAATGTCTCCCCCTGCTACTGAAACCTGTGCATTTTTCTCCCTGCTGACACTTTCTTAGAGCTTAGAGATGCTGATGTAGATGATTTAGGAACCTGTGGAATGATCCCAGTGTTACTGAGCTCCAGCCTCGCCCTGCTGTGTGGACTGCAGGGGACAGCTCCACCAGGCAGAAGAGGGCATGGCCCACCGGCCACGTTTGAAGGCCAGTGCTGTGGGACTCTCAGGTGTGCGCAGAGAACCCACAGGGCCAGGGCCACCCTGGTGGAAACCTGCACTGGCACAAAAGGGTGTGGGTTACAAAGGGTGGGCTAGAATCTGGGTGCTGTCCACTGTTTGCTACTGGCTTTGAACAAGTTAATGAGACCTTCTAAACCTTTGTTTCCTGATCTGTAAAGGAGGAGGTGGCTGAAAATAATTTCTGACTCTAAGAGGCCTATTATTGTTAAGATCACCATCCATTCAGTAATATCTTTTCAAAGAACACTAAGAAATATTACATTAAACATGCTTATTAAGTGTGAGACACAAACTGATTTTCAAATGTGAGCTTCTTCCTAAAAAAAAACAAAAGATTCTTAGGATTGAGGAAATAGGGTAGGACTCAATGAAATTGAGGGTATGAAGCATCTACAACAGTGCCTTGATATATAGTAGGAGCGCAATAAATACCCTCTCAAGTGGTCTTCAAGGCCTTCTGAGAAGTAATTACAAGCAGCAGACCACGAAGCATTCAATAGCCCTCTATTGAACTGAAACGGACCGCCAGGGTGACCACCTCACTGCAGTTTGCCCAGAACTCTTGCCAGTTCTGAAACTGGGGAATCCAAGTCCCAGGCATCCCTCAGTCCCAGGCAAGCAAACTGTGATGTCTGGTCAGCCATCATACTTTCTGTTGAACTGATAGATACATTTTAAAAAGAACAAGAAATTTTCCACTATCCTTCTTCTTCACCCTACAATCAGGCTAAATTTTAAGTGGCTTCCTTGGCCTGGAATGCCCTTGCCAATCCCCCTTTCCCCTGTCACCTCCACAATGTCCCCCCTCAACCCCAAACTCTGTCTGTATTTGGAGAAGTTGTAGTGTTACCCTCCCCACTAGGTTGCACATTCTAGGAAGGAAGAGGCCACCTTACTTATCTGTCCAGTACTTTGAATAGGTGCTTGTCAAAGAGTGACTAAATGGAATCAAACTACCAAAGAATAAAAAGCACACACTTCTCCACCCACATCCCCTGCCTGGGTCAGGCAGATTATCCCCATCACTTTGGTTGGCTCCCTTTCCCTTAGCTGCTTTCAATATTCACTTTAAAGGTTCTGTAGGTTGAGGGGTTGCTTGAAATCTATCCTGAGCCCTGTCCCGACACATGCTGAGCCATGGATGTGATGGAAATGCCCAATCTCCAGGGCTCCTTTCTTCTTTCATTCAAAACCCATCTTCATACATAAGAAGATGTGCTGCCAGCTGGGCAAGGTCACATGGTCAGAGAACAGATTCAAACCAACACAGTATTTGTGGCCAGAAAAATGTACCTTCATCATGAACGTCTCAGCTTTCTATGGAGGTAAGTCTGTCAAACACTTCTTTTCTTGTTGTCTGTGAAACTGAATGTTTTCCTCCTTTTCTAAAATGGAATTCTGTTCCGGCCTGTGAGACTCCTCTTACAATATCTTACCCACAATTTGATGGTTGAGAGAAGTCCTAATAAGTGTGGCCTACCTGAGTGAACCCAGGTAACTGGATTAACATGGATTTAAATTCCTGTCCCCATGTCTGGTAGATAGTAGGTGCTCAACTATCAAGGAAGGTTCAAGTGCTTCCTTACAGTCCTGGCCATGGCATTTGTGGTGGGAAATCCTTATTCTTAACTTATTTCCAGTTTCTTTGTCTCTGCCCCTCTGTCTGGGTGGGAGAGACCTGTATAAACCATGCCTATTAATTGTGGAAATTTTTTTCCTCTCTAGTTCTAACTCATTACGACTGCATATCATATGGAAGAATCTGTAAAAAGAGAACATCTAACAGAAATCTTGGATACATTCTCTGACCTCAAGAAGCCATATCCTTGTCCCAGATGATTTCTATGGTGTACAAGTGTCTTTCTGTAATGTGCCAAGTGTACAATGTAAGGACCTCACACAACTCTTGGATTTATAATGCTGGGCTTCCAGGTGATAGCCAGGGTCAATCCTGCATTTAGTCCATTGATAAAATGTCAAAAATACTGTAACTGTCTTTGTAGAATAATAATAATGAAATACAGTAAGAAATATTCAAAAAAGCTCTGAATACCCACTAAGATACTAAGA
This sequence comes from Macrotus californicus, assembly GCA_007922815.1. Lineage (NCBI taxonomy): Eukaryota > Metazoa > Chordata > Mammalia > Chiroptera > Phyllostomidae > Macrotus > Macrotus californicus. The sequence continues at coordinate 15,383 of VMDR010009641.1, forward strand.
TGTCTTTCTGAACTTTTCCTGCTCAGTGATTAGAGTCACAGGGCGTAACATGAAAACTGAATTAACCAGCCTTTCTCTGTTAACAAGTTCTATATAAGGTGCCCACCACTAGGAAACAGGCATCATATATTTGGGTATCTTCCCACAAAAACCCTAACAACAAAGATGCACCTCACATACCACACTACTGAGAGAGACCTATGTCAGAGCCATGCCCAATCACCTTTACTTTTGCTTGGTTGCCTGAACTTTCAGTGTTAGAATCTCCCAGCTTTTCTAAGTAGGAGGCAACACAATGGAAACATCTCCAGCCACTATCCCCTATGGCTAACCACGGTGATTAAAAAAAAATACTGTACTCAATTCTTTAGGGAGGTTTGACTACAGGTAAGAAATATCTGCGCCTTCTGTTTGGGGTCAGAGTTGAGGTTTCCATGGCTTAGAATCCAGTGGCTGAAAACATACACAGAATAGCACTCAAGTGCCTTTTACGATCTTTGGCCATGTCTGGTGCTGACTGACTACCCTCCCGAAGTCTCCCGTGAAATCCTTTCATACTGATTCTGTAGGGCAGACATAAAGACCCTCTGTTGATCTCTACTGTTAAGGTCCAATTTGGGCTTATTGGGTTTGTTTTTATAACAGGGGCATGTGTGACTTCTCCCAGATGCAAATGCCTGAGAGAGGCTTTGTGAGTCAGTTCTGGGGGCAGGGAGAGACTTGTCTTCACACTCTACCACCGCACTCCTCTTTTGGGAGTCGTGCAAACTTTCATCGCTTCTTCCTTTAGCGCTCAGTGGTGCAAATATTTTTCAAATTCAAGTTACTAAATACACTTTGAGATATGTGGAGGTTCTGGTATGTCCTGGACTGGGCAATGCCTTCTTTGAAGGACAGAGAAGTAGCTCTTCAGTCGGCCCCGTCCAGGGCGCCCTCTAAATGAGGGGACATACTGGTCTGCTGCTCAGAGGATGGTGGGCAATGCCAGTGACATGAGACAGGATGGCTGTGAAGAACGAGGACATCTCTGCACAGACCTGGTTTCTCCAGTGTCTCAGGTTCTATGGGCGCCATGCCTGTTTGTTAATTAAAAAGCACATTTCCAGACACGGGTGAATAAAATGGCAACTGTGACAGCATAAGCATGGAAATGCTGAGCTTCAGAGAGCAGGAGGCCTGAGATGAGGTGAGCTGTGGGTGTAACTATGCTTTGCCCCAAACTCTCCCAAATGTGCCAGGTCTGCAGCCCCGACTCTCAGTCTAATTCCTGATAAGGGCTTGTCTTAACTCTATCGTGGAACAAGGGGTCTTTAAATAATACAAACTGCTGACATTTTCTTGTGTACTTCATCGGACTGAATACTAATAGATAAAATCTGTTTTGGTTTGGTCCCTTCCTAGCACTGAAACTCTCTTCTGAACACGTTTCTTGTGTTTCCAAGAACCCATTAATGTTGGCTAGCACTGCTCAATTGAGGGGCAGTGCCAATGGAAAATTAGTTATTCGTGGTCTATTTTTGCTCTAGAATGTAAGAGCCAGGAGGGCAGCCCTATCTATTTTACTCACTGTTGTACTCCTTAGAGGGTCTAGCAAGTTTCCTGCTGTCCCAGGTTCCAGGTAATGTCTGGTAAATGCATGAGTTGACAAATGGATGAATGAATGAACATATCTCTCAGCCAGCTTTCCATGACCCCAAAGATCAGCAGATACTAGTCATGTAAAATTGCTGTTGAGGAAACCTGACCAATGTGGTAACTAGACTAATTTTATACACCACCAAGGCAAAGAAGGGAGAGGTAAGAGGAGGCAAGTAGACTTTCAGGTAGGTAGTCAGGAAAATAAGGGAGCAAGTTCCTAATAATGTGATGAAATTGTTTTTGCTTGGCAAACGTCTTCGGCAAGGGCCAGCCAGGCAGGAAATACTGTCAGCCCGACAGGGCACAGGGACTCTCACAACTACTCAACTTTTCTGTAGTAGCCCCAAAGCAGCCACAGATAATTTGTAAACGAATGGGTGTTATCTGTAGTTGTCAACCCCTGCTTTTGACAAGCACTATTTCGACACTCTAAAAATTTTCTCAAGCTTTGAAAAAACTGAACCCTTCGGAATTAGCCTGTCCCTTCCTTCATCAAAGCAGACTCCCAAGCAAAAATATTATTTGGGACATCACAGGTATCTACCACACGGAACTTCTGGCCAGATGGTCTGCTTGGATTCCTACCACCAGTTGAAAAGTCTACTTTCAGTTTGATTTGCAGCTGAAGGATGAAGGAAACTCTATAAATAAATGAAATCCGCAAATGATCAAAGAATCCTCACATCAGTTTGTACCACTATTCAGGCCACATCTACGAAAAAAACAACATTAGAGCTGCCAGGAGATAATTACTTCACTTATTAATGGTTTTCCTCCTTTTTTCCCCCCCTGCTGGCTCTTTGTGGAGACCGGGGAGTAACAAATAGCCAGTTCCTGAGTAAGTAACTGTAGATTTGCGGTCTGCAATGCCTACCTGAGCAAACCGTGACAGCAACTCTAATAGATAATTTATTCTAGCTAATCTTTAAGAATTTAATTTTATCAATTAAATAAACAGATGCAGAAATTTGTACCACTTTATAAACCCCACCACCAACATATGTAGATTCAGGATGAATTCAAGTTTTCAACAGCTTTACTATTACACTTACTACTACACTACAGTATAAGTGGGCTTTGTGAGATCAATAGATGGCTTCTCTCCTCCCCAAATAACACGCTAAACTTAAAGATGTTTCCAAAAACTTACATAAAAATCTGGGGGTTTTATGATGTATCCTTTCCCTGTATAAATATTCTGCTGTTCTAGTAAGTTCACATCTATTGTCTGAATAGGAAAATATTAACTAGCTGAAGAAAATAACTTTTGAGACAATCTTACTTTAAAAATTATAATGCCATATAAGATGATAAGTAAGTTTTAAACAGTCCTTTGTATCCTGAAAAGTCACAACAAAAAGTTTAAGTGTGTTTTGGCTGATTTTTCTCTGCAACTGTTTGAAGCTGTAAATGACTTAACTCAGTAAAATTCCAAATGTAATTATCTTCTGTACTTAGCCCAGGGCTCTCCATATATCTCAGCATTGCTGTCTTGCATATAAAACAGCCTTTGCGATGGCTGGTAACAATATAATGTACAACATTGTTTTAATTTCCTCCAGTCGGCTAACCTCTTGCCTGCACTAACCAGCCAGGGAAGGAGCCACAGTGAGTCACCAAGCACTCAGACGCGCTTGGAACTCAGTTGCATAAATGGGGTTTGCAAGGTCAGGCTTCTGCAATTGTACATTTTAATAATCCCCATTTCTGACCCAGTTTTTACTTTTAGCAACTAATTTTCTATTAGTTATACCAAGAATGGAATTATTGGTAAAATATGGTAGTTTATACACAAGTTATATGGGAAGTGGAACCCGTATTAACAATGCCCCCCCCAACCCGTTCCTTACAACTGGCACCCACAGGAAAACTGGTAGAAGTTTATTTTCTCTAGTCATAAAATACATTCAATATGACCCAGTGGGTTTCCAAGCACAAGATTTTACAGATGTGTGTATCTGTATGCATGCATGTCTGTGTGTGTGTGTTTGAAACGCATGCAGTGAGCTCTCGGTCGTTTTGCCGGGGGACAGAGACAAGTGAGGATGAAACACAGTTTCTGTTTTACTCGGGAGCCAAGCCTTGGCCACTTTCACTAGCTCTCTCGCCCTCCCTCTCCCAGGCTTGTTTCCCCCAACTCTAAGTTAATAGTATTAGCACCTGAGGGGACTTAGACTAACAACAGACAAGCAGAGTTAAAGGAGAAAAGAGAAGGGAAGGGAGGGGAGGGAGGGAGAGACAGGACACTGAAAGGGGTGAGAGGTGGCTGCATGCACGCAGACACACAGAACTCCGAAGAGTGAACTGAGGCTGAACTTCCCAAAGAGTGCAAGACACAATCACACCGCACACAAGCAGCTCTGGACCTTCCACTCAATAGCGAGCATACAGGAACGCAGCACAGAGCACTGGGGAAGTCTGGAGTGCGAGGGGCACCGAGGCGACACGAAAGGAAGCGAGTTTACCTGGAGCTCTAACTGCTGAACCACCTGCATCTGCACTCTACATTGAGCTGTGCTTCTGTCGTCCAGCGCATGCTCACCGTTGAGGTGTCTGCAACAACACACAGAAAGTCATTAAGCGAAATGGAGAAACAAAAGGAAAATACGAGTTACCAGGACGTTTAGAAACACACTAGGCAGTGGGTCTGGTCTCCCAGTGGACAGCAGTTTTGGTGGGGGGCCTGCCCTGTCTATCCCCACCACTTGGTACGGATATTACGTGGAATTTAACACTGTCATCACCAAAAAAAAGTCTTCTAGGGACAAATTCTTCAGAGCATCTGGAGATAAACATTTACACATAAATAAGAAAATGTAAGAAATTAAGTCAGGGCAGCATTCAAGACCACCTCAACAGGCAGAAACCTGAGATAGGGCCCAGAGTTCAGAACTGTCTCATTTGTATTATGGTCTGAATATGAGCATTTGTTCACAAAGAAAAGTGACTTTATATTACTTATGTGCAACCTTATATTGAA
>VMDR010009641.1:25000-32959 GCA_007922815.1 Macrotus californicus
TTTTTAACTACTTTTATTGAAAGGAAAATTGCTGTCTCAGACTTTTGTGACACTACTGCTAATAATAAATTTTACCATTTAGACATGGCTGTAATATGGTAGACAGTGTCAATAAAAGTATGGAGCAAAGATGATCCCTGTCTTTTCAGTAATGCTTCTAATTACACGCCGGAAATGATCATGTGAAATACCTAAGCTACCTAACGGCTCTTAAAATATATGAACACACAACAATGTATCTGGAGTGACACAATGCGCTGTCTACAAATAGGCAGGTATATGTAGAATTAATTGCAGTCGACATGGAAAAAATTTTGTGATGCTTTTAAAGCCTACAAGAAAAAAATTACATTTCATTTGCATTTCTGACTAAAATATGTTTGCTAAAAAAATACGTTAAATGTTATTTGCTTCTTTTCAAGCAAACTGGTGGCATTGGGCCTGTTATCTTTGGCAAACTTGTCTAAACTTTTCTATCTACTGGTAATATTTTATAGATCACTAGAGGGCACTGTGGTATTTAAGCCACTCTGACCTCTGTGAGTACCGGGAAAGGTCTTGAACTCGGGAACGACGTCGTCGGAAAGGTGACAGACTTTTTAAGGGGAGAAAAAAGTTTTTGGTAACACTCTATTTTTTTTTTTAAACTATTCAAAAATGCGTAATATGTGGAAAAGTGAAAATCATAAAAATATTAAACTCATTTTGTAATGTTCAGAGTTGTCACTTGGGATGCGGACAAATTTCATTCTAGTGTTCAGATGTAAATTGAGGCAGGAATTCAATTTGCATACTCCCACATTATAGTCGGCTCGTCCCTCTGCCTGTGCTCCAGTCTGCTGTACTAACCAGAGGTAATTTCAATGCAGAACATTCAGGCGTGCAAACTGAGAGCCACAAATGGCTTTGAAACAATTTATGATATCCGGCCTCTTTCGACATGTATTAGCATATACCTGGTTTCTTTAACATTCACTTTGTTTTTCCAAAACCACAAACAGAGTTGCTGGAATTTCATGTGGAAGTGCTTAAGGGGCTGAAAGTTAACACCTTTGTGATCCTCACAGCCTCACGGTGGCTGTTAAACAAAAGCCTCTTTGTCGAGGCTTTCTTGCAATGTTTTCTTAACATGTTCCAAGTAGTTTTAGGCAGGGAACTAAAGTAAACAAGATGTTACCATGATAAAAACACTTGTGAAAACATTACAGAAAGCACTTAGTAGTTTCTTTCACATAAAACTCTTTACAGTTTTGAGGAGTAAAATTCGTAGAAAAAAATTTTTTAAAGCACATTATCAATGAAATGTCCTCTACTGTCTATGGCCCTCAGCCTTTTTGAAAGGGTCAAAGTTCCATCTCTGGGCATTTTTTTCCAACATTTCTCTTCAAGTCATCTATTAGAGTGCATATAACATTTATTTTGGCTTCAATAAACATACATCTGACTAATATGCAAAGGAATTTTTGTTTTGCTTTGCATGGTGCTTTTTTCCAGGGGAAATAACCAAAACATAGAAACAAACAAACAAAACACCATGCCAAACTGCTTTCAAATGGATAATACACAAGGATACAAATTACACTTCTATTAGATGTGACCATCTAAAGGAAAATCTAGGGGAAGGGGAGCATTTTCTGCAAACATATTAAGAGTGCCTGGTGTTTGTGAAACTATCAGGCCTGTATCTGATTTTACATTCTAAGTTGGAAACAGGAAAATGTGGTCATGATTTAACCTTCAAATTCACTCTCTACCTTGCCAAATGTGAGTCCATTTTTAAAAAGAAAAAGAATTACAAATCCATGTTTTTACTGGTACAGATTGTGTGTTCAACCTGGTTTGAAAGATAAAAATGGATCTGAGTGGGAGAGAACGGGGCGCACCAGGAGCTTCACCCATCTGCCCATCTGGATGGCACTGGGCTTGTTTTTGTTTTTCTGTTATATCTGAGGATTCCAAGCAATGCAGGGCTGGAGGATTTCATTAAAGTTAGCAGGGGCACCTGCTGGTATCAGTTAGCTGTATCAGTTAGCTCTAACAAATACAACAGTCACATGATAACTCATGGTTGATAGACTTTAAAAAATCAACACTAAAACTGCAACTTGTTTTGAGAAGAAAGAGGGAAATAAATGCCTGCAATGGACTGGGTATCTGCTGATTCTGATAAAGCTGTCAGGGAAAGACAACAGCATGCTGATCTGCGGGGTATTTATCTTTGAAATCAAGGCCCTGTGGTATACCTGACGTTGGGATAATACTGCAGAATGGTCACAGGAAAGTGTCTCATCTCTGTTTTCATTTACCAAGAGTAATGATATTTCTTTTCTGGAGGGACAAAAAAATGCCTCGTCTTTAGACCTGTGAGTCCCCCGCCCCCACCTTTATTTAATTCCTCCCTCTCTGTTAACAGTGACATTTTGTTGTCAGATGGAGTCTTTACCCCGAGTAACTGATCCTGGCCTCTCTAAAAGTTACATCGTAGCAGCCTGAGCAATAGAATATCAGGAAAAAAAAGGTACCACTTTTCCCTCTCATCCTCTAAATACCAGGAGGAACCCTGTCCATGGAAGTGTAAAAACTGCAGCTGGTAAAGGAAGCAAAGGGCAAGACATGCATGGATATTCCCCCCACTAGGAATAAGCTTAAGGACTCTGTGAATTCAAACAAAAATAATGCTGGATATCAATGACCAAGGAACTACAAAAAGAGTTCTCAGGTAAAAATGTGATGACACCAAAAATTTTACCCTATGTCAGAGGTGGGCAATCTGGTCCAAGGGACCAATCTGGCCGCTCCTTACATGTGGTCCTGTGGATGCTTGTATGCTACAATGGGACAAGAGTGAGCAATTGTGACAGAGACTAATGTGTTTAGTGCCTGATCCTTTCCAAAAATAGTCTGCTATCTTCTGCCCTAAAACCACATTCAGCTGTGTGGGAATTTTTACCAGAAGTTTATGGTCAAAAAATGATTAAGAAGAGTCTTTTCTAAGACATCACTGCTGTGCATAGTCCCTAGGTACAAGGTCAGAAATGTTTTGACAGCTTAAATTATCCCTATTTAAAATATATTTAATTAGATAAATAGGAAGAAAAGTACTAATATTTTTAAAGACTATCTAGTAGGGGCTAGGCACTTTACATGATGTACCTTTAAATTTTAACAGCCCTAAGAGGTTGGTTACTATTATCATCCCAAATTACACGAGCTGATACTGAAGCTTGGAGATGCTATGTAACCAGTGCAGAAAACATACTCACACTAACAGTAAGTGGCTTCACTACCCAAACTGACTTTTTTTTCAAAGTTTTTTTTTAGACCAAGTGCTTTAAGTACAAAGTTATAGTTAATAAAAGGCACTGCTTCTAAGCAGACGGTATTGTGCAGTCGTTAAGAACAAAGGCTATGAAGCCAGAATGCCTGGGTCTGGATCGTGACACCACCCCATATGAGCTATATGACTTGATGTCTCTGTGACTGAGTTTCCTTGCCTGTGGGTTGAGACTAGTGCTTTTGCAGTATCACTATGCAGTGCTTGTGAGGATTAAATGATTTACATATGTAAAGCACTTGGAATTGTGTCTGTTCTACAGTCAGGGTTATTTAATTACGAACTCTGACCAGGGAAATTTAAAATTAGGGGATTAAAATATAGGTGAAGAAAATATATGAAGCAACACCTAAATCAAGGTCAGAGCAAGGCTACTTTTTCTGAAAGAGTGCCCTGGAGAATCCAAGCACCGTTGGTATCAATTTGCTTAAAGCATAAGAAAATACCTCCAGAGATAGATAGATAGATAATAGAAGAGAAGAAGGTGCCCAGAAAAGAGGTGCTTTCACAGTCTATGAATCTGGCAATTTGAGAATAAATGCTTAAAACATTTCTTCCTAATAGCAATGACTCCATGATGACATCATTCAGAAGCCACATGCTTTTTGTCTGAACCATAAGAAGTTGGGTGGCTTATTCTTTTTTATCCCTACCTGAGGCAAAATTTTTTTTATTGCTTTTAGAGAGAGGGAAACATTGATGTGAGAGAGAAACATCAACTGATTGCCTCCCATAAGTGCCCAGACCAGACCAAATCCGTGACCTAAGTATATGCCCTGACTGGGAATCAAACCCACAACCTCTAGGTTACAGGGTGACGCAGCAAACCGACTGAACCACACAGGCCAGGGCAAAAACTGGGTGGCTTTTTCAGTCCAGTTCACTGGAAGGAAAAGTCGCCTCATTAAAGCCACTGTGCTTCCCCTTTGGACTGCACAGAGATGTAGGAGATGTGAATCTGTCAGAAGACTAATTTTCCACTGCATTAGGCAAGACACCAAAAACCTGAAGACAACTCTGAATTTACAAGAGCAAAACTCATGCTGTAGAAGAAAATGAAAATCCTAAATTTGTCGTATGTGGCCAATCAACATGTAACTCAGGAAAGCACCAAGAGAACTAACTCTGAGTTCTAGAGGGTTTTCTTCTTATTTAGCATTTACTCTCCCTAAGCTTTTCAGTCTGAGGAACCAAATCTCTGGTCCGTCCCCCCCCCCCCCCCATATAGCCCACATGAGTGAACATCTCTGTCTGCTCTGCAGGTCGGCATGTGAGGCAGTTCTGGCTCCATCACTGTGTGACTGGCTCAGAGCAGAACACATGACTCAGTCTGAGCAATGACAGTCTGCCCAGAAATTTTTCTGGAAAAGAGATGCACTCTGGGATTGATGAACTTGTGATCTGTAAATGTTTTCTTCGGTCACTTCCACTTGGAACGAGCTGAAGAATGAAGGCAACACAACAGATAACAGAGCAAACAGACAAAGAACCCAAACTCACAAGACCTTGCTTATGGACCTGGAGGCAGCCATACTTGAATGCTGCAGACCACTGGACTTCCTAGTTACAGAAGCCAACTATCACTCAGAATCTCCCCACACACATACTTCTTTTTTGGCTTAAGCTAATTTAAGTTGTGGTTCTAAAGCTTGTAAATAAAACAAAAGTCTTCTGACAAATATGAGTTCATAAGTAAGTACACTAGGAAGTAAGCTAAAGCTGCAAGTTGAGAGTGGACATTCTAATTCCACTGAGCAAACACGAACTGCAAACATGCCATGTAGTGTGTGAACCCACAGTATTTGATAGGTGGTTTCCTTTACAAGAGCCAGACTCCTAATATCCTTAGAAAATGGCTTTTGTAAAAATAGGAATCAAGTCTAGGTCTCATTTCTAGTGACATTTCGATTCCTTTCTTCCATGCTAGATGTGGTTTGAAATTGTGCTGTCTCCTTGTGGAGGTGTCCCTTCACATATATACATACATATACATATGTGTATGTCTGTATCACCTAACTGTCAGCTCACATGTAGATGACCTATAATTTTTTGTTTTTGGGTAGAAATACTCTTGGCTGTTAACAAATTTTTTTAAATGAGTCAACCTGGAAAACTGCCCTTTTTCCTGTGACTCTGAAATTGATACATGTCACTAAAATATTGACAGCAATTTTATAGTTCTAAAGACTTTATAAAAATGTATCACATTAACAGATGTTTATCGGCCATTCTATAGATCAGTGAAAACAGTACCAAGAGACAATTTAAAAGTGGTTTCTGCAAAGATCTTCTTCTCTTAATATCTAATAGGAATTGGCAAATGACAAGGAAATAATGACACAAAGACTCTAATAATGAGCGATTTATAACAGGACAAGGCCCAACAGCACTAACTGGAATCAAAATAATGGCAAAGGTCTATTGCTTAATTTAAAATAAAACATCACTGACCTCGACTGTTGATATTTAGAAAACAACTTTAGGCATCTCTCTTTTTGAAAAATTGTCAGTACTTACACTTTTAATGCTCTTAAAGTAAAATATTAAAGCTGGGAAGCTATGAAAGAGATTCACAGATTTCCATTCATTAATCAAAAAATGATATTCACCAAAAATGCCTTGCAGGTAATACTAGCTATATCTCTAAGGGTGGCTTTATTATAATATTTGTATCCACATCCATACAGATATATGTAGGGATTGTTCTAAGAATATAAAGACCACACAAAGCCAGACACCTGAACGTAAATGAGCCTGCTTCTGTTTCTTGGGGCTGGAACGAGAGAGAAAAGCTGGAGGAAAAGACCCTCCGGCACTCCATGTGTAAACTGTTATGCACCAATATACACAGGCTTACATTTGTGCATATATTTGGTTGTTGCATGATATTCAGTCTACATGTCAATGACAATGATATTATCAATATATTTATGAGATGTCAATAATGCAGGGCAGGTAAGGGAAATAGTAAGATGTAGTACAGAAGTATTTCACTTCAGCTAGACTAGACATACCAGTATCTTTCAGAGATCTTCTGCAAGTGTTTCAGACTCAAATGAGATAACCCAAGTTTTAGTCATACTTTAATCGTAGAAATTAAAGTTACTCCATTTTCCCCATAAGGACAAGAATCTGAAGAAAAGTCACAGCAATATTAGATAAGAATCAAGCTGTCAGCATTTCCTCAGCATCCATTTCTTATATTTATAGTCATTTGTATGAAAACAGAGAGAGGCCCAATACACAAACTGCAATTGGCCAGTAACTGACACCAACATTATAAAAGCAGAGTTAGAATGACTTGTTATGTAGGGACAAGAATAGAAGTGAAAACCAATTTACTGCAAATTTAATATTGGGAGACTTTTTCTTTAATCACTGTCATTCTGAAAAAAAACAAAAACAAAACGGTAAACATAGGCTCTTACTAAACGTATCAAACTGCCCTTAGGAGTAGCTCTTTTCCTCTTGAAAGTGCAGCCCTCCCTGGAAGTTGTAACAATTCTCAAGACAGCAGTGCCAGACCTCCTGATACAGAGTCACCCTCAAAGCAGTGGTGTGGAACCCTCCAGCAAAAAGGCATTTTATGAAGGAAAACATGAACACTGGGAAGTGCTGGCTATGTAAAAAGAAGAAAGCAATATAAAATGATTCTTACTTTAGAAATGATTGGAAATCTTCGCACACCGCTTCACAGCCTGGCCACTTGCACACACCATGTCCGTAGAGAGGATGGCTGTGGGGGTGCTCCTCATGGGACAAACTGGAAGAAAACACACACAGCATAAGAGAAGGAATTTGGTGCCAAAGACCGTCCCACCACACACAAAATGCAGAGGAACCCACCACAATGGCCAAAAGTGAACAGGAACGAATCTGAGGTTTCCCTTTCCACGGATCTCACTAATTAATTAGTTCTGCATTGTTATTTAAAAGCAAGAGTTAAAACCCCAAAAGTGAATAGCCCAATGTTAGAAATGTACCACCATGTATTAAAAGGGTTTGACAGGCTTTTTGTTACGTGCGAAGCTCTCACCTCAGACTGCTAAGGATTCGAGAAGACGGAACTTATCTTTTATTAATCTACATGAGGCAAAGATACATTTTTCTCTTCCCTTCCACACGTGGTACTTAGGGAAGTGTATCTGTGCACTCGTCGATGAACCACATTCTCGAATATTCTCTCTATTGGTTACTGTACTCAGACTTCTTTCGGACAAATTATTTTATAGTTGTTTCCATAACCTTAGATTCTATCAAATAAAAATATAAAACTAACACTGAGAGTTCTGTTTAGTACACAAGCACATTCTCTTCAAGGAAAGGGCTACTTTGCAATAGTCGCTCCCTGACTTTGAACTCCAAGCACAGTGAATTATGACCACACACAGTCATGAGTGCACACACACGTCTTGTATTTTCTATTACCACCAGGATGTGTACTCATATATTTCATTGATTCACAGTCAAAGAGCAGACATACACAAACGCCACCTGTCCCTAACTTATAATTAATCCACAGTGAGCATTAGGAGTAAACACACACATACAAAAATGACACTTTATCAAAGATCAACAGGTCTTCCTATGGCTTTTAAGTGATTTTACTGAAAATCTAATATAAT
>VMDR010009642.1:0-32888 GCA_007922815.1 Macrotus californicus
CGGTCTGGATGAAAGTTTCTCCTTTAGTTCCTTGGTTGTCAGACTTCCATACAGTTTGATTTTCTGTCAGTTCTGGTTGTTTTTTGTTTTAAAATTTGTTGTTGTCCTTCTTTTGGTTGTACGAGGAGGCACAGTGTGTCTACCTATGCCTCCATCTTGGTCTGCATCTCCGGCAGTTTCATTTTTAATTTTTTCACGTAACTCCATACTGCTTTCCACAGTGGCTGCACCAATCTGCATTCCCACCAATAGTGCACAAGGGTTCTCTTTTCTCCAAATCCTTTTAAACACTTGGTGTTTGTTGACTTATTGATGACAGCCATTCTGACAGGTGTGAGGCAGTATTTCATTGCAGTTTTATTTAAATTTTTTTATTGATTTTAGAGAGAGAGAGGAAGGAAGCGAGAGGGAGAGAGAGAGAGAGGTAGTTGTTGTTCCACTTATTTATTCATTCATTGGTTTATTCTTCTATGTGCCTTGACTGGATCTGAACCCACAATCTTGGCATATTGGGACAATGCTCTAATCAATTTAGCTACCCAACTAGGGTTCATTGTGGTTTTAATTTGCATTTTCTGATGATTAGTGACATTGAGCATCCTTTTATATATGTATTGGCCATTTGTATGTCCTCTTTGGAGAAGTTTTTTTAATACTCATCTGATGACATTATTTTCATTGTTTTTCTAGAGACAGAGGAAGGGAGAGAGGGAGGGAGAGACAAATATCAATATGAGAGAGAATTATAGATTGGTTGCTTCCTGTATGCACCTGGACCAGGAGTTGTATATGCCCCATCCAGGGACTGAACCAGAAACCTAGGTATGTGCTCTGATTAGGAATCGAATCTTCAACCTTTCAATTATGGGACAACCCTCCAACCAACTGAGCCACATCAGCCAAGGCGCCCATTTGGAGTTTTGTGGTGTCAAGTTTTATAAGTTCTTTTTTTAAAAAAAGATTTTATTTATTTATTTTTAGAGAGAAGGGAAGGGAGGGAGAAAGAGAGGGAGGGAAATACTGACATGAGAGAGAAACATCGATCTGTTGCCTCTTGTGAGCACCCCAAACGGGGACCAAACCTACAACCCAAGCATGAGTCCTTGCAGGGAGTCGAGTTGGTGATCTTTCACCTTGTGGGATGACCAACTGAGCTAAACCAGACAGGGCAAACTAAAATAATTTTAAAGCCGAAAGCATAAGATAGTATTGGGCTGGGAAATAAGAATACCCTGGCTATCTGATCTTTTTTCCTGACTTAGTTCTTTTGTCTACTATAGAAAATACCATAGACTGGGTGGCTTATGAACAACAGAAATTTACTTCTCACAGTTCTGGAGGCTGGGAAGCCCAAGATAAGGCACCAGCAGATTCAGTATCTTGTGAGAGCCCGCTTCCTAGGTTGAGATGGCTATCTGCTCATTGTGTCCTCACATGGCAGAGTGGTGAGGGAGCTCTCTGGGGTTTCCTTTGTAAGGGTACTAATCTAATTCTTGAGGGCTTCTACCCTCATGACATTCAGGGAAATGTCACCTCCCAAAGGCCCCACCTCCTAATGCCATCATATTGGGAATTAGGTTTCAACATATAAATTTGGGGGATACAAACATTTACTCTACGGCATCTCCTATCTCTCCATTTCCAGCCACACCAGCCCCCAATCAGCCCAAGCACACTTGCCTCAGGACTATTACATTTTCTGTTGCCCATGTCTCAAATTCATAGATGTATTGTTCCCTCTACTCTTATCTCAGAGATGTGCACACTTGTGCTCTCAGACATACCTTTCCCAGGACTCCCATTTAACATGGCACCCCACAATGCACCTTGCCATCATTCTCTCTTTATTTTTAAATAATGTCTCACCTGACATTATTTACTTGTATGTTTGTTTGTTACCTGTCTCTCCTATGCATAATGAAATTCCAAGAGGATAAGGACTTTGATTTGCTCATTGCTGCATGTCATGTGTCCACAGAATGAACTGACCATTTATCTGAATGAATATATTTTAAAAAATACAAGCAAATGAATGCCTTGAAACTAGGCTGTCATCATGTTGTTTCCCCATTCTACATATTTATATTGGTTTAAATCAAGATCAAGTTTTTATGAGAATAAAGCATCGAGGAAATGAGACATAGGCATTGGGTAATCTACTTATTTGCATTAAATTTCTTTTCTTGGTGCCTAGTGAATTTCCTGTAAGTCATAAAAGCAGTTCATAAATGAGATTAAGTGTTATATCACTGTGTGTATTAAGCTCCAATTTCTAATGAAAAACTATGAAAAGTTATTTCTTCAGAGGAGTCCAAAAGGGATTGTGGGAGAAAGGTTCTTCCTTTCCGTCTGGCCGCAGCCATAAGGTAAGCCAAGACGGGCGCTTACAAGTACATCCAGGAGCTATGGAGGAAGAAGCAGTCCGATGTGATAGGCTTCCTTCTCAGGGTGCGCTGCTGGCAGTACCGCCAGCTCTCTGCACTCCACCAGGCCCCCCGCCCCACCAGGCCCGATAAAGCGCGCAGGCTGGGATACAAGGCCAAGCAAGGTTATGTCATATATCGGATTCGTGTGCGTCGTGGTGGCCGCAAATGCCCTGTCCCTAAGGGCGCGCTATGGCAAGCCCGTCCATCATGGTGTTAACCAGCTGAAGTTTGCCTGAAGCCTTCAGTCTGTTGCTGAGGAGCGAGCTGGGCGCCACTGTGGGGCTCTGAGAGTCCTGAATTCTTACTGGGTTGGTGAAGATTCCACGTACAAATTCTTTGAGGTCATCCTCATTGATCCATTCCATAAGGCTATCAGAAGGAATCCTGACACCCAATGGATCACCAAACCGGTCCACAAGCACAGGGAGATGCGAGGGCTGACATCTGCAGGCCGCAAGAGCCGTGGCCTTGGAAAGGGCCACAAGTTCCACCACACTATTGGTGGTTCTCGCCGTGCAGCTTGGAGAAGGCGCAATACTCTCCAGCTCCACCGTTACCGCTAAAATGTGTCTATGTTTGTAAAATTCTTACCTAATAAACAATTTAGGACAGTCAAAAAAAAGAAAGAAAGAAAAGTTATTTCTTCAGAACCAGTTGGCCTGGCTAGCACAAAAGGAAATAGATATTATGTAAAATAAACAACTGTTCAGATAAAATCAGGGCATCTGACATCCAAAACCAGGGATCAAGTTATTTATGTAATTGCCAAGTGTCTATTTCATGTCATGATGACTAAATAAAATTGAACTCTTAAAAGCTTCATTGATTAAACAATGAGAGGATGGAGTAGAATATTTTTCCAAGTTAACAATGAATTATGTTATAAACCTGACATTTCATTTAAAAATGAAATAAAGGCCTGATACTGTGATAGAAACATACTGCTGAGAACTCTTTGAGGGGTAACTGGTTTGTCACACTTGGGGGCGAATTTATGGGCACAAAGGGACTGACTCTATGTGTTGTGGTCCGATGAATAATGGTCCCTCACAGATATCAAAGTCCTAATTGCTGGAACTTGTGATGGTAACTTACATGGCAAAAGAGACTTTGCAGATGTGAGTAAAGATTTTTTTTCCTTTTTATTGAATTTATTGGAATGACACTGGTTAACAAAGTTATACCAATTTCAGGTGCACAATTCCACAACACGTTACCTTACACAGTTATGTGTGTTCACCACCCCAAGTCAGGTCTCTTTCCATCACAATTTATCCCCCGTACCCCCCTCATCCTCCCTGCACCTGCACTCCCCACCCCCGCCCCCCAACATTAAGGATTTTGAGGTGGGCAATTATCTTGGATGGGCCCTAAATGGAATCACAAGGATAAGAGGGAGGCAAAGGGAGACTTGAAGGTTATGTTATGGAAGCAGACATTGGAAAGATGTGCTTTGAAAATGGAGGAAGGGGCCTTAAGTTAAGGACTAGAGGTCATCACTAGAAACTGAAACAGGCAAGGAAACAGATTCTTCTCTCAGAGCCTCCAAAAGGAACCACTGAAACTGACTTCAGACTCCTGACCCCCACAACAGTCAGAGAAGAAATTTGTATTGTTCTTAAGCCACTATATTTGTGATTACTTGTTACAGCCACAGTAGGAAACTAATACACATGCTTTATGTGAATTCTTGGCTTCTGAGGAGTGGATACCAGATCATCTGAATTAGAAATGGGCTTCTTAGCTGTGACGAGTGCACACCAGCTACTGCCTAAGCCTACACTATTCTTAACCTCTCCCTGTCTATTTTGTACCTCCCATTTATGCTTCTTATTCCCTGTACCTTTCCCCCCATTCTGCCCTGCCCCCTCTCCACTAATAACCCTCCATGTGATCTCCATTTCTGTGATTCTGTTCCTGTTCTAGTTGTTTGCTTAGTTTGTCTTTGTTCTGTTTTTAGGTTTGGTGTTGATAGTTGTGAGTTTGTCATCATTTTACTGTTCATAATTTTGATCTTCTTTTTCTTAGATAAGTCCCTTTAACATTTCCTATAATAAAGGCTTGGTGATGGTGAACTCCTTGAACTTGACCTTATCTGGGAAGCACTTTATCTGCCCTTCCATTCTAAACCATAGCTTTGCTGGATGGAGTAATGTTGGATGTAGGTCCTTGCCTTTCATGACTTGGAATACTTCTTTCCAGCCCATTCTTGCCTATAGGGTATCTTTTGAGAAATCAGCTGATAGTCATACGGGCACTCCTTTGTAGGAAACTGTCTCCTTTTTCTTTTGCTGCTTTTAAGATTCCTTATCTTTAATCTTGACTAATGTAATTATGATGTACCTTGGTGTGTTCCTAATTTTCTTTAATTGATTTGAGAGACAGAGAGAGAGAGTAAGGGAAACATTAATTTGTTATTTATGCATTCATTGGTTGATTCTTGTATGTGCCCTGACTGGGAATTGAACTTACAACTTTGGCTTATCAGGACAATGCTCTAACCAACTGAGCTACCAGACCAAGGCTAAAAGGCTTAATTTTGGATAGAGCAGCTCTGAGTTCTGCAAAATAGGTCAGCTGCTTTCACTTTGGGTCAGGAAAAGCCCCTGTTGTGTTGGAACCTGGCACAACATGCAGAGTAAAGGTCTGGGACAACTTGTGGCACCGTTATGAAAAACTAAGAGGAATGTGGAAACTGATGCATCGCCACTTGAACTCAGCTGCTCCTCTGCTTTGCAGACCCTCAGGCCTGGGCCTGTCACACCCTGGATTCTAACTATGGGCATCCGTGATCCCACTAAGCCAGGGCTTCTAACTCCAGAACTTTTTAGGGTGGAAGATCCCTGTGAACAGACCTTGTTACACCCACCCCTGCATCTGGTATGATTTGCATCCTTGGGGCTCAATAGAACCCTTTGAGAAGGTTAACTGGGGAGAGGACTGGGGCACCATCTGTGTTAAAGAAGCCCATCTTTGAGGAAGAAGGAAACGGAGGTCACCCAGACTTGCCTCTTTGGACCTCTACCATGCATCCTCATCTTTTGTGGGCACATGTTGCTGTTAGTCCTGAGGTAGTACATGGCACAAATTGCTGTAGGGAATCAATCTCAACCTCAGTGTGTCTCTGGTATTATAATTTGCCTTTTAGTGTCTTGTTCTGTGGATTCTTCTTTTTTTTTTAAATTTTGGTTATTTAGTTTTAGAGAGAGGGGAAGGGAGGGAGAATGAGAGGGAGAGAAACATCAATCAATGTGTGGCTCCCTCTCGTGTAACCCCTACTGTGGACCTGGCCTGCAACTTGAGAATGTGCCTTGACTGGGAATGGAACCGGAGACCCTTTGGTTCACAGGTTGGTGCTCAATCCACTGAGCCACACCAGCCAGAGCTGTTCTGTGGATTCTTACCTCCTTCATCTCTCCTGCCTTTGTTCTGCCTGTCCCACTATCACTGTCTTAACTGAGCTCTTCAACTGTGTAACCTACCTTCATACTTTAAGACTTGGTCAGCTCAAGTGTCCGCTCCCCCAGGAAGCCTTTCAGAAGCTTCTTTAGACTTTTCTGTAATTTTGGGGTAATTTTTTTTCTTCCATCAGACTGTAAATCTGTCAAGGCAAAGGCACTTCTCCCCCTTGTACCCAGCTTGCACTTACTCAGTAATTGCTAAGTGCACGAATGCGTTAATATATAAATGAACAAAATGACGAAATAATATTTATTTTCCATAGCTGCACATAGGACTCATGGTCAAATATGGGCATTTCTATTTTCACCTGGTGTTCTCTACATGTTTTATAAATTTGTTTTTTATTTTATGGTCATGTTTTCTTTTGTTCTGTTTCATTCTCTACAAAACACAAAAGGACACAAGATTTGAGATTCAAGATAGATAAACACTTGTGGCTGGAAATTCAATTCCAGCTTCCTGGAGCAGAGAATTAAATGAATATGGATCTTCAAAGGAAGTTAAATTTGCAAACTGTAGTCAGACAAAATTAGCAATAGAAAAATCGCACTGTTCCATATAAGAGCATCTTGTTACATCCCTCCCATGGTGGGCTGTGGAAACACCACAGAGATAATTTACCTTCTTCCTATACTTGCTGGAGAGTCACCTGCTATGGCTCATTTTAAGGTAAAGTGGGTGAGAGCATGTAATAGGGTGCAAACCTGGAGACGTTCATCATGAACAAACCTTGATGGTGTTCTCACAGAAAATGAAGGACAGAAAACAATTCTCAGCCTAATCTTGTAAATTTTCAGGGTGGCTTTACTGATTAGAATTTACCTAACATTTCGTAAGCACTCACATCATGCTGTGTATGATATAGTCACAACTAGAAAAGCCTTCTGGCCATCCCATCAAGATTTTTTTCTTTATAGCATAAATGCAAAGAGGACAGTGGACACCACACACAAACCAATTTGTAAAATCATCATGAGTTTATTTTTCCATGAATTTTGATGAAAGGAAATATATTTAGGGAAAGAGTCATCCTGTTTATGCAACACTATTTTTTTTTATTTGAGAAAGAGACATCAAAGTGGAGGGTAGTCTCTCGGATGGATCAATGTACCCCAGCCAAGGTCTAGTTAACCCTTTCTAGGTAAATAAGTGAAAGGGTAATATTGTAATCTGGGTCCTTGTAGCTCTAGCTGCAGAATTTTCCCTAGGCTTCTGGAAAATCCAATTAAGGCCAGGGGTTCCTGGTTATACAGGCACCTCTATCAGTTCAAAACCCTTCTGTGGTGTTAATAAGACAAGTCTGGCATTTATCCACTCTAAGAGGAATGCATGTTCATGTGACAAAGCATCAAGTAAGAAATGACCTTGACCGGTGGGGAAGGGCAGTGATGATGAGAAAAATCTGACACAACATTGTGTTCAGTTCCAGCAAAGCAAGGGGTTGAAATGTGGCTTCTGCTTGTTCTGCCCTCTGTAGGGAAATTTGTTAGTTAACCAGCATTTGTTGTGTTTGACTCAGAACTTGTGTTATGTGGGCTAAGTGCGTGCTCTTTAGCTCACAAATATATTGGACATTTGGGGAGCACATTTCATATGTGTGTGGTGTTGTATTTCTCTAAGAATCATTCCCTGATAATTTTATGTAGGGCTGCATTGGTTTTAAGAATGGTTCTCTTTCACAGAAGCAGTGATTACATGTGCTTAATTATGCACAGAAGTTTTTCACGTCCTCACTGCATGAACTATGTGCACTAGCCCTCACAGCAATGTCCCTTTGAGGCGCCTCCGCAGAGCCTGGGCGCTGATCTGTGCAGAGATTGAGTGCACTGTGTGCCTCCCCTTAACAAAACCCAAGGTAGCTTTTAAAACTGGAGATTGTATTAGAAGTATCTGGAATGATTGGATTCTACTGTGGAATGAACATGCAATTAGCTAAAAAATTTACTTAAGGAAATTATAAATCTGTAAAGACATATTTTGTTATTAGTTTTACATATATACACAGTGTTATCAGGAAAACTGCAAGTAAAGACACCTCGCTAAAGTGTTATTTTTCTCACAGAACAAGATGTCTGGAGGTGAGAAGCTGCTGGCAGTCTAGCTCTTCTCAGCATGCCAGTCTTCTGCCCTCATTCCGTGCTAGCGCTTCAGGTACCATGTTTGCAAACAGGCAGGAGCATGGGGGAGGGACAGTGCCCACGACCACGGCTTTCGGGCCTGGCTGTTTTGTATAGAAGTAAAAGCTTCCTCAGACACTCCCGCTTACCCCTCAAGACTTCCATTTTGTCTCACCAGCCAGAACTTGTCACTTGGCCACACTTAGCTGTGGAAGAATGGGAAAGAAGTATTTCACTTTTTCAGCTTCTGTAGTGGAGGCTGGCAAAGCAGAGGAAGATGAGGAATGTGCTGCCGTAGCAACTACGTCAGAGAGTAGTCCTCCCAGCCTTTGTCAGGAAAGCGAAGAGTTCCCCAAATCCTTTGGGTGCTTCCTTTTGTAGCACTTATCTGTAAATTAGATTCTTCCTGGTTTCAAGAGACAGACATCTCCTTATTTTATTTCCAGGAGTCAGAATGTTGTCTCAGGCTGCAGGGTCAGGCCTCGTAAGACGGTCCGAAAGAGGTCATCGCCCCATGATTTCAATAGCAGCTCTGGTGTCATCATCACAACAATATCTAGTAGGGGAAGCTATAGGATTGGGCAGTCCTGAATCCCTGCTTTGGGGCTGCACCATGATGGAGACTCAGATATTTGGCGTTAGAAGCTGCTGCTCCTGCCTTCACCAGCCAACTTTCTCTTGTGTCTTGTGTAAAATATCGGGGGAGTTCCTCTGTTGGACAGCCTTCATAGTCCACTTGAGCTGCCCCTGTAGGGTGGATGCTTGCTCAAGGCCACCTCAGGGCTATGTCTGGCCCAGCAATTGCTCCCTTGGTCCATGAGTATGATGGGGTGGTGAATCATGTACTGCCCCTTTTGATTACCCTGGGGTAGGGGCATACTGTGGCAATGTAGGTTCCCAGAGACATTAGAGAGGAGGTAATGAAACAGTGGCTGGTCCTGGATCCTCAGTTTGAGGCTATCTGATGAGCCATGTCAAATTGGCCTTTAAACATTTTTTTAGGTTACAGCTGTTTTACTATTTATAGAGAGTTATCTGCCGTGCCCTGACCAGGTGCCTCAGTTTGGAGCACAATCCCATACACCAAAAAAGGTTGCAGGTTCAATCCCTGGTCAGGGCACATACCTAGGTTGTGGGTTTGATCCTCGGTTCGGGTGCACATGTAATCGATTGATGTTTCTCTCTCACATAGATGTCTCTCTCTATCTTTCTCTTCTTCTCTCTCTAAAATCAATAAACATATCCTCTGGTGATGATTAAAAAAAAAAGTTATCTGCTTTTCTGTCTTCATTTGCTCAAAGTTAAAACCCTAAAAAAGTTTCTGCTTTGATTATCTAGAGTGCTAGAAAACCAGGACAAGTGAAACAAAAAACCCTACATTTTCGATGCTCTGGTGGTGTGTTCCTATGTTTTTCCCCATATTTTAAAAA
Source organism: Macrotus californicus (assembly GCA_007922815.1). Lineage (NCBI taxonomy): Eukaryota > Metazoa > Chordata > Mammalia > Chiroptera > Phyllostomidae > Macrotus > Macrotus californicus. The sequence goes on from VMDR010009642.1 coordinate 9,436, forward strand.
TTGAAATTCACATAAGATAAGACAACCATTTTTAAAATGTGTTTGGTGACATTCAGCGTATTCACAATGTCGTACAACCATCATCTCTTCCACGAATGCTGGGGATGGCCTGGTCCTGTGTGTCGAAAAGACTGCTGAAGCTGCCTCCAGACTCACCCAGGATCTACAAAAAAAGGACCTAAACTGCTTAGTGATTTTACATAATAAAAAGATATCTTCCTGACTAAATGTTACTTGACGACTCTTCCAATTCCCACAAACCTCTGGCTTTCCCAACTTTCAAATGTCCCTCAGCTGCAGAAGTTCACTGAGAAGCTGTTTGTTGAAGATTTATTGTTTAAACATTTAATGATGGCTTAGTAGTTAAATTCACACAAAAACAACAAATGATGACCAAACCAAGGCAGGTACAAGGTCATGAGTCGCTTTGGTCTGACGGGAAAATAGAATCTCTCTTTGATTCTCACCCCTGCTGGGAGTGGAATTTTCCAGGTTAAGGCCTCCAGATGAATTATCAGAGGGCCAGTCACTACTCAACCTGAACGACACTTTGATTCACAAAGCCCTTTATCCTTCCTTGGCACTGTTACAGAATCAGCTCACTGGGTCTCACACAGTTCCCTGAAGGCACAGCAGGTATTGCTTTCTCATAAGACTTGGAGACAGCATTTCCCACAGTCACCTTTACCACTCACCTTCTCTAACTCTAGAGATAAAAACAAACAAACAAACAAACAAGCCCATAGTTACAGAATAGCTCAAAAAGAGTATGATTTGATTTGACTTTTATAACCAATATTTTTCAAACTGGGGGTTTTGAAGAGTCTGAACAAAAAATGAAATGGAATGGAGTAATACATACCAGAGTACGTATTCTTTCCTGAAATGTTTGCCTCAGTAGTGTGCATATGTGTACTGGGTCATGATGCAAAATCATGTTCTTCACGTGGGCTACACAGTTTAACAACTTTGAAAGCCATGGACATAAATGGCTCTAGTCCTGTCAGAACTGTTCAGATTCAAACACTGCCAGCCTCAGGCCTTGCCTGCTGCCCTGACCCCGTTCAAATATTACCAGGATGGTAATGTCATGGGTCTGTTCAGAGTCCTTGTGCTAAGCTCGTGTACTCTCTTTAGCAAAGCAAAAATTAACCATGACAGCCTGTGCCTAGGGCAAGTTCCAAGAACTGAGAACATGGCCTTCATAGGCTTGTACAACTTTTCAAATTTCCAATGGTAAAAACAGTGTCTGCCTGGCTGTTCTTTCCCTAGTTACTTTGTGAATATACTTGAACATTCTAGGCCATTTCTATGGCCACAGGCCAAGGCAGTGATCTTACAGTCCTCAGAAGCCTGCTGCAGGGTGCTCTGGCTAAAATTACCCCACAGAAGCCACCTGTTGTGCCTCTCAGCATTAGGTGTTCCAGATCATTCACAGTTTCCCAAATCCTTTTTCATGAAAAAAGCCATTCTATCTGTTGGAGATTGCATTTGGTTTTTTAATTTTGCTTCTGATAAACTTCAATCTGATGATTTTCTTAGGCAATGTTTACATGAAAGCAAACCAGAAAATTAGTAAAATATTTTAGTCAAATGACTAAAAAAAATGCAGACAATTACAATTAAGGCTCAGGTTGATTTTTTTAAAAGATTTTATTTATTTATTTTTAGAGAGGGGGAAGGAGGGAAAAAGAGAAGGTGAGAAACAGCAATGTGTGGTTGCCTCTTGAGTGCCCCACACTGGGGACCTGGTCCTAAACCCAGGCATATGCCCTGACTGGGAGTCAAACCAGTGACTCTTTGGTTCACAGCACTCAATCTATTGCACCACACCAGCCAACGCTGATTTTTTTTAACATGTTGGTTTTATCATGTTGAATAGTTTTCTTGGTGTTCCATAGTTCTAACTAGATCTAACTAGCCATAAGAGCAAGTAAGTAGCCTTTTTGGTCTGTTTGTATTATATTTTTGAAACTGTATTGCTTACTAAAAGTTTATTGAAAGTACTAAGTATAAACCTTAGGACAAAACTACTAAGAAATATTAAAGGCTTTAATTTTAGACTCTTAACTATTGAGCAATACTGGTTTTACCTAAATGTAGTGGGCCTTTTTTTCGTGAAGAGACATTTGGAATTACGATGATCATGGTTCTGGTAACACTAACAATGGCATTAGTGTTTCTCATATGGGGAGCACTGCGCTCATTATTTCATTTATATTTCCTTTAATTCTTTTTTCAAAATTGATTTTAGAGAGAGGGGGGTGAGAGAGAGAAAGAGGGAGACATTGATTTGTTTTTCCCACTTATTTATGCATTCATTGGTTGGTTCTGGTATGTGCCCTTACCCCGGATGAACCCACCACCTTGGGGTATCAGGACGATGCTCTAACCAACTGAGTACCTGGCCAGGGCCTGTTTCTTTTAATTCTTACAAAAACCCTCTGAAGAAAGTATGACTACAATTTTGCTTTTAAGGAAACTGAGAATTATAAAGAAGATAAGTAAGTTTTAAGTTCCCATGAGTAGGGTGCCAGATCTTCGTGATGAATCTTCATGGAGGGAGAGGACTTGGTGTAGCACGAGGAGTGGTGTCAGCCCTTTTCGTGGGAGGTTGTGCTTTATTGTCTGCCCTGCCGTCTGATTTTTTGGCCTGTCAACTCCCCATGTACCAGGTGACTGGGAGGAAAAATTCAGCACATTCCTGAGTGTTTATGGGGAGAAGTGAAGGTCAGGTTCAGGAGCATGCCTGAGAAGGCCCAGGCATGGATCTGCCTGAGATCTGGGCCTGCAAGGGGAAAACAGATGGCTTGCTGAGAGAGAAAATTAGATTCAGGCCCAGCTGTCATGGTTGGGAGATGCGGCCGGCAGGGAATCTGGGAGGGTGGATTAGTGTCCTATTGCTGCTGTAAACCTGGTGGCATAAAACAGCACACATTTATTATCTTATAGTTTTAGAGGTCAGAAGCCTGAAATGGGACTCACTGTGCCCAAATAAAGCATTGGCAAGGCTGGGTTTCTTTCCAGGGGCTCTGGAGGAGAATTGGTTTCTTTGAGTTTTCAGCTGCTAGAGGCCGTCCACATCCCTTGGCTTATGGCTACCTCCCACCTTCAAAACCAACAATGGCAAGTTGAGTTCTTCTCACACCAAATCACTCTAACCTGTCTCCATACTCACACCTTCTTCTGAGACCTTTCTGCTTCCCTCTCTCACTAATAAGGACCCTTGTGATTACATTGGGCATACTAAATAATTCAAGATAATCCCCCACCTGAGGTCAGCTGGTTAGCAGTCTTAATTTCACCAGACATCATAATTCTCATTTGTCATATAACCTAAAATATTCACAGATTCCAGGGATTAGTACATAGATTTCTTAGGGGACCATTATGCTGCCTACCACAGTGACCTCTTTGGATGAAGCAATATTTGACCTGAGGCTAAAATGATGAGTAAATGTCAGGTTGTGAAAAGAGGAAGCAGGCTAGGTAGTATTCCAAGCAGAGGGAACAACCTGTGTAGGACTTATAAAGTGAAGAAGAGCTTGGCACATCTGAGGAACCAAAACCATGCAAGTATCCTAAGCTGGGTTAAGGATTTAGGGGTTTGTGCTAAGTACAATGGAAAGGCTTTTAGGCAGTAGGATGACTTGGTCCAGATCACTTTACTCTGTGAAGATAGATGAGGAATGGAAAAGTGGACACGGGTAACATCATATATCTGCCCTCAGGGAAATGCATTCCACTAAAGTTGAACAGAGATTGGCCAGATGTTCACCAAAATCCATTTCTTCTCCCTAGAAGTGCAGTTAAACTACATTTCGTAGCATTCTTGTATAATATATAACTAGGGTTTTGTGACTGACTACTTCTTGTCAATGGATTGTGACCAGAGATAGTAAAGAGCAAGTGTGTATTTAGAGCCATTAAAGAGAGGATATGATTTGACAAGAGACTCAGGCTAGAGCCCTGACATTCTAATATTTAGAGATCTGGTAGAGAGAAGGCTTCAGTGAAGGACACTGACAATGAACAGTGGGAGTATCTTTCTTTCTTTAATTAAAAATATTTAATTTTTAAGCCAGTTTTCCATGTTCATGGTTTTAAAAAATCAAATTATTCTACAAGGTTCATTATGAAAAATAAGTTATCTGCCCCATTCTTCCCCATGATTGATCCCTCATTCCCAGAGGCAGCTACTTTCAAAAATTTCTTCTGGTATTTACGTCCATAATGTCTTCATAGCTGTTTTACCTGCTATTTCTTGATTTTTCCTTTTTTTTTTTGATATCTACAGATATCCTTCTGCTGAAGACAAAGATTTACTCCTTATGCCTATCCACACTCACCCTTCACACATACTCACACATGTTTATGCACATAGACACACAAGAGTACTTCACTAATCACAATTACATCACAGTTTTTGGTTAAATCCATATACAGTGTTTTAATTACTCTGACTTTGTAAATGTTATTTACAGCTGAGCCATGTAGTATATTATACTTCCTTTTCTTTATAACTGCTAGTTTTTCCTGGAATTAATAATTACCTTCATTAAAAAGTTATTTTGGCTTACTTTTCTGGGTACCTATTTCTAATTCATCCCCAAACTCTCTATTAGAAGGATAAAGCCTCCTATCAATGCATTCATAAGTATCAGGTGATTTATCAGTTTCATTTTTTCCCAGGATCTTTTTGTACTCCTGCCCTGGTCTGGGATGGTTGCTGTTGTCCTGAGACTTATTTTTACTGTTATCTTGGGAAGTCCTTCCCCTACCCTGCCGTGTTGGATCTCCTATTTCCTGGACCCCCTGTCTTTATTTTTTTTTCTATTTGCTGATTTACCTTGGTTTGGGGAAGTATATCCTCTACTAGGTTTTCTAAGGACACTTGCATGAGAAGCCAATTGTTAAGACCATGCGTGTCTGTAAATTTTTTATTCCATTGGTTAAATATAGTGTTACAGTTTGGCAATAATTTCCCCTCAAATTTAAGACATTGCTCCACTGTTTTCTAGCTTCCAGTGTTGCTGTTGAGAAGTTTAAAGTTATTCTCAGCCCTTTAAATGTGACCTGCTTCTCTCTCTTCACCTAAACCAGATTATAGAAGTTAAAACAAGACACAGATTAGGTTTGTGAACGAAAAAAATGCCCAGGGATGAAGGTAGAGAAAATAAGTTCCAAATGAAAGGCTCAGACTTGAGACTCCTGCTACACATTAGACGCAGCCTCTCCACAAAAAGGGAACACATAACCTGAGTGTAGTTCCCAGGTTGGTCCCAGCCTCATATCTCTTCAAGATAAACAATCTCATCAATGTCCTGATTTTTTTTCATTATCCAATTGCTCAGCTGACTTGAGTGATAAATCTGTTGTTAGTAGGGTACATTACTATATGATTACATAACCCCCAACAGGGTTAGAATGAAAATATAGACATGATGTGCTAAATCAAACCCATAGTACTAAATTTTTAGTATTAACCTTGAAGTGTGTTATTTATTTGAAGTGTCTGTAATAAAAACAAATTATACCCTTTAGAGAATCTGATAGATTACCTTGTAATTTCAATTTGAAATATGCAATTGATTTTATACCTGTGATTTTAAAGTGAAGGTGCAAGAGAATTCAGTTAAGTGTGTAAGCTGCACTGATTGTTAAGAGAATTGTGGTACAAGTCTGCCCTGTCAGGCTGCCAGGAAGTCTTTGTGAGTCTCATGACAGTCACTTCTGCTACCGTGGGCTGTTACAAGGCAGTGCTATTCCCCCTTCACCAAATGAACCTCAACAAGCTGAGGACGCACAGCAGAGATCAGACTGGAATATTTAAATGCAAATTGTGCTAAAGGCTAGTGCAGGGATCAGCAAACTTCTGTAAAGGACCAGGGAGTAATTATTTTACTCTTTACTGTATAATTGAGGTGTCTAAAGGATCTATAGAAAAAGGAGAAATCTAGTGCTTTGTATGCATGTGCCTCATGGTCATGAGTCTGGAAAGGACTTGGTGAGATGAGAGTGGGAGTAGAAAGGAAAGCATTTCAATGACTTTTCCCACATTCTGGGAATTGGACTTTTTTTATACATTGCTGAATATTTTTATTTTAAAGAGTAGAAGCACTGTTTGTCAGTTTAACAACAACAAACTTATATCATTCAGTTATCCAAATTTACCTTTCAAATCAAAAGTCACCTGAGTTTTACAACTTCTTACTTAGGTACTTTCAGGAAGAACAAGCTCATTTCTGACAAAACTATAGAGTGTGAAAATAAGTTGAATATAGGCACATATCTTAATAAATGCTAGAAATAGGACCAAACAAGTTAATTTGAAAGTAATATGCTTTAAATTTTTAAAAATTTTTCTATTATAGTTTACATTTAATATCATTTGTATTAGTTTCAGGTGTACAGCATAATGACTGAAATATGGACTTCTTTTTATGGCAGGATGCAGGTGATATCTCAAATGGGTCCAAACTGTATTGATTTCAAAGCAGCATGTAGACAGCACTCCAGGGATGCAGAGTTCAAGTTGGAAAGTAGAAGAGGGATTGTTTAAGCCTAAACTGAGTACTGAGCTGGAAAACAGGAGAAGGGAATGAGAGCAAGATGGCCCTGGGCCCTGGTTCTACAGGCTAGTTAGCTCTTGGAATCTCAATTCCCTCTTCTGCATCAAGGAGGAGGATTTTGCATCAATAGACGCAGCACTTACACATACACATTTACTCTTTGATTCAGCAATCCCACATCTGGGAATTTACCCTGAAAGTACACCTCCTCCAATAAAAACAATATATGTAAAAGTTTATTCATTATATTATTATTTGTCATAGCAAAACATTGCAAGCAACCTATATGTCACATGTATTAGTTATCTTTCTTTTTTTTAATGAAGATTTTATTTACTTATTTTTAGACAGAGGGGAAGGTAGGGAGAAAGAGAGGGAGAGAAACATCAATGTGTGGTTGCCTGTCACGCACCCCAGGCGTGTGCCCTCACTGGGGACCTCGTCCACAACCCAGGCATGTGCCCTGACTGGGAGTCAAACAGGCAACCCTTTGGTTCACAGTCCGGTGCTATGTATTAGTTTCCTGTTGTTGCATAGTACATTACTACAAGCTTAAAGCAACACTCATTTATTAGCTCACAGTTCTGTGGATCAGATGTGAGCATGGTGTGGCTGTGTTCTCTGCTCAGGATGTCAGAAGGCTGAAATCCAGGTGTTGGCTAGACTTAGTTCTCATCTGGAGAACTAATGAGGATACATCTGCTTCTAAGCTCATCCTTATTGTTGGCAGAATTTAGTTTCCTGTGGTGGCAGGATTAAGGTTGCTTTGCCTGAATGACTGTCAGCCAGGGGCCACTCTCAGCTCCTGGAGGCCACCTACATTCTTTGCCATGCAACTCTCCATCTTCAAACTGTGTCAGATCTTTTCTGTGATTTGATGCTCTGATTTTCTATCTGAGATCATCTAGAGAAAACTCTCTGCTTGTAAGATTAGGTCAGGCCCACTGGACAAATGTGCTATCACAAGGTTGACTGACTTGGGACTTTAACACATATGCTAAACCCTTTCACAGCCATACCTAGATTAGTGCCTGACTGAATAACTTGGAGATGGTGTGTGTGTACCAGGGGCTATCACACCATAGAAAGCTGAATAAATACCCTGAGTTCATTCACACAGTGGAGAACTATACTGCAGTAATAAAGGATGAGAAAGGCCTTGTTGAACTGCTCTGGAGTGATTTCCAGGATATGTTATATATTAGAGTGATTAGAAAGCAAGGTGGAATAAAATGTGCTGCCTTTCATGTAAGAAAGAAGGAGCTATCTTTATTGGCAACCTGTAAGGTGGCCCCAATGAACCTTGCTTCTTGTTTTTCATGCCCTTATGTAATCTTTCTCCTTGATTGTATTTTGGACTTGTTTCTAGCGAATAGAGTGTAGGAAAAGTAGTGAGATGTCATTAGTAAATTAGGTCTCAAAAAGACTGTGGTTTTTATCTTGGAATCTTGCTTTCTCTCTCTCTCTTTCCTTTCTCTCTCTAGGGCAAAGCAATCTGCTATGTTATGCGTAGTTTTGTGGAGAGGCCACAGTGCAAGAAAGTGGTATCTCCAGCTGTCCTGGGTTGAATTGTCACTCCCAAAAAGATAGGTTGAAGTCCTAACCCACCCTGTACCTGTGAATGTGACCTTATCTGGAAAGAAGGTCATTGCAGATTTAATCAAGTTAAGATGAAGTCAGACTGGATTAGAGTGGGCCCTAATCCAATGACTAGTGTTCTTTTTTTAAAAGAAAAGGATTTTGTTTATTTATTTTTAGAGAGAAGGGAAGGGAGGGAGAAAGAGAGGGAGAGAAACATCAATGTGTGGTTGCCTCTCGTGTGCCCTCTACTAGGGGCCTGGCCTGCAACCCAGGCATGTGCCCTGACTAAGAATGGAACTGGTGACCCTTTGGTTTGCAGGCTGGCGGTTGGTCCACTGGCCAGGGCATAGTGTTCTTATGAGAAGAGTATTTGGACACAGAGAGACACAGACACAGAGGGAAGAATACCATGTGAAGGCAGATGCAGAAACTGGAGTTACACTGTTGCAATACAAGAATGCCAAGGATAGCTAGCAACTGCTCAAAGCAAGGAGAACAGCAAGGAAGGGTTCTCCCTGAGAGCCTTCAGAGAGAACAGGGCCCTGCAGACATCCTGATTTTGGACTTCTGATCTTCAGAACTGTGAGAGAATAAACCCCTATTTTTAAAAGCCAGCCAGTCGATGGTAATTTGTTATAGCAGCCCCAGGAAACTAAGACACTGGCTGATAGCCAGTGAGGACCTGAGGTCAGCCAACAGCCACGTGAGTGAGCTTGAAAGAGGATCTTCTGAGGCCTGCTGACAGCCAGGTTGAGTGAGCTTGGAAGCAGATTTTCCCTGAGTCAGCCTTGAGATGACTGCAACCCCGAGTGCCACCTCGATTGCATTCATGTGAGGGACCGGGAGCCAGAGTTACCTACCTAAGCCCCTCTGGATTTCTGACCCCCAGAAACTATGAGGTAATAAATGTTTGTTGTTCTAAGCTTCTAAGTTCAGTTATACAGCAGAAGATAACTAACACATATATAGATATATATTCTTAATTTGAGGAAGATGGAAGAATAAACTAGGAACTAATGATAATGGTTACTGATAAGAGGTGAGTAGGAACAGAGTACAAGGAATAGAAAGGAACTGTTACATTCAAAAATGAAGTTGGATGAAAATAATGAAAAAAAGCTCTAAAATTGATGCAAATAAAAACCTAAGAATATATCAAATTAATAACATAATCATATTAAAAAGCAAATTAATTTAAGTAACTTGAACACAGTACTCTAACTGCATGCCATTTAGAAGGATATATCTGTAGGTGTTCAGAACGAATCATTTCAAAATGGGCCTCAGTAGTGTGCAGGTTGTTTTGAGCTAAAGGCACCAAGACCCATGGGCTCAAGAGAAACTCTGCCCCTCCCTCAAATACCAAGAACTTCAGTTAGGGACCTTGCACATAATAAGGGTTATCAGAGAGATCATTTTTTGACATATCTACAGGGCCGGGAGAACTTCTAATTACTGAACGACTGTTCTTTTTATCTATTCTTCTGCAATGACCTTCCTCTTCTCTGAAGCTCCAGGGTGCCTTACCTCATCCTTAGCTCAGAATGCCATATATACCTCATTTTAAATTTCTGTCCCTGAACCTTTCTTGTATAAAGGGTCTCTGACTCTCTCCTGTATGTGGGGTTCCCATACATATGTAAGAAAATTTGGTCATTTTCTCTTGCTAATCTGTCTCATGTCTATTTGATTATTAGACCCTTTAGGGGAGAGGAAAGTTTCTTCAAGATAAAAAGAACTGCAAAGAAATCTTGCACTTAGAAGGTTTGTTGCTGGTGATAGTGTTGGGGTATAAGTCTCAACTATTCTGTGCATATTGTAGGGTAGAATCATTGAGTAAGTCTGTCGATGCTGACATGAACCAGGGCTTTCATTGTCGGTGAGGGAAGATATAAACTTGGAAAGGGAAAGTTTAGAAGGAATCCTGTCAATGTAAGACATGTCCACTCTTGTAGAGAATTTTTATGAGTTTATTTGAGCCAAATAAATTTCTGAGAAGCAAAATCTAAGTGGATTGAAAAAATGCTCCGGAGATTGGCAGCTTTGCAGATTACCTTATACATTGCAACTAAAGGAGGAGATGTAGGGGGCTACATGAAATTTATTGGTAGTATATTAGGGAAGCGGGGGAAATATCTGAGATTGGGTGAAGAGGAAAATGGAGAGACAAATGCTTCTTTTACATTGGTGGTTGTGGAATAGTACACGAATACCATTTATAGCATGTAGAGGTGGTATTTGGGCAACAAGGTAGCAATGAGGAGTGACTGTGGTCTGTGGTCTCACACTCTGATGGGAGATTATGCCTTGAGGGGTCCGAAAAAAAGGGACTACTCTGACATTCCAAAAGTATGTTACCATAAATGGAAAAAGACAATAGACAGGCTCACTTAGGATAAAGATTGAGCTTTGTTGAGAAAGATCTTGGCCTAGGACATGACTACCCGCCATGACTCCCTTTTAGTTAGGAATTTTTATGTTCAGACTGTCCTATGTGGTTATGGGGCCCTTTATTTCGTCCACAACCTTATGGTGTTGGATTTTAAATTGGAAGTATCAGTATGAACTCATGTTAAAACCATATCCAGATGAAGGTATAATGTTTACTGTTTTATACCTGTATCTGTATGTATCTATATGAATATATATGAGTACACATACACACACACACACACACACTGGGTTGACCAACAACAAGTTCTTTTAGTTTTTTCTGTATGATGGCTCCAGTAGCACTCAGTTATCTTTACTTCATTGGAAACAATTTTGTTAGATTGTATTGTGACAGCTGTCATATCAGAGTGCATTTAAAAAGCTTATCAAAATTGGTGAATTTTTTGCAGCCATTTTATTTTTTATTTTTTAAATTATATTTTATTGATTATACGATTACAGTTGTCCTGATGTTTCCCCCTTTGCCCCTTTCCACCCAGCACCCTGCACTCCCTCAGGCAATCCCACCATTCTTCATGTCCAAGGGTCATGCATGTAAGTTCTTTGGCTACTCCATTTCCTATACTGTACTTAACATCCTCGTGGCTATTCTGTAACTACCTATTTGTGCTTCTTAATCCTCTCACCTCTTCACCCATTTCCCCACCCCCCCATCTGACAACCATTATGCAGCCATTTTAATATGGAGAGAAAGAAACATGGAATATTTTCAGCCTGTTATGCTTTATTATTTCAAGAAAGGGAAAAATGCAACTGAAAGGCAAAAAAAGATTTGTGCAGTTTATGGAGAAGTTGCTGTGACTCATTGAACATGTCAAAAATGGTTTGAGAAGTTTCTTAGTAATATTGACATTTTGGCCAAATAGTTCTTTGCTGTTGGGGCTGTTTTATGCACTGGAAGATGTTTGGCAGCGCCCCTGGCCTCTACCCATTAGAAGCCAATAGCAGGAGACAGCTGACATACTCAAAATATCCAAATCAATAAAGTTATTGGTGAAAATGAAAAATGTGTCTTTTATTTAATAACTAAAAAAACTAAACAAACTTTTTTTTTTAATTCCAAAATCTTTTTTTTATTTTTTATTTTATTATTTTACTTTAATTCTTTTAAATTACTTTATTGTTGTTCAATTACAGTTGTAAACAGACTTTTTGGCCCAATATATACTTTGTTCACTGAAAGGGCCTAGAGGAAATGCTATCCCAGTAGCAATGAGCACATCAAGTACTCATATCTATTTCTAAGTGCCATTTCCTACTAAGAGGAACTAGGGTTTCTCTGCCTAGGGCAGAGAAAATGCAATGAGAGCTAGTAGGTCTTGTGTCGGAAAGCTAGGAAGTATCCCACTGGCCAAATATGGGCAATTTGGACTCCAAAGAAGTAATGATATTTGATTATGTTAAGTGAATTAAAAAGAATCTAGATGTCCACACTGTTATTTGAAAAGGAGGAAGGGGAGGGAAGTTGTGAAAAGGATAGAAAAGGAGGGAAAAGGATAAGGAGAAAGAAAAAAAGGGAAAAGGAGTAAAAGGGGCCAAGATTTGGAGGCAACCTAAGTGCCCATTAGTAGATGAATGGGTAAATAAGATGTGATACACACATAAAATGGAATGTTACTGGGCATAAAATGAGCAAAATCTTATTATTTGCGACAACATGGATAGAGCTAGAGGGTGTTATGCTAAGTGAAATAAGTCAGACAGAAAAGACAAATACCATATGATTTCACCTATATATGGATCTAAAAAACAAAAGAAAGGAACAAACAGAAACAATGTCATAGATACAGAGAACAAATTGACGTTTGCCAGATGGGAGGTAGTTTGGGGGGATGGTGAAAAAGGTGAAGGGATTAAGAAGTACAGATTGGTAATCATAACATAGTCAAGGGGGAATATAAAGTATAGCATAGGGAATATAGTCAATGATATTCTAATAACTATGCATGATGTCAGGTGGGGTACTAGACCTAAGTTATATAAATGTCTAACCACTAGGCTGTACACCTGAAACTAATATAATATTAAATGTCAACTGTAATTGAAAAATAAAAAGAAAATTTTAAAAAAAGGAGTGCAAGTTCACTGCTTTCAGACTGGGGAAAGTTTAGTGGGCAGGATGAATCAGCACCCTGAGAAGGCTTCTTTTCCGTGGCTCTCCTTCCATTTCCTAGGTTTCTCTTTCACCGCAAAGTCGAGCTCAGAGGCCTCAGGAGGCGCTCCGAAGCCCCGCGCTACTCCCACGCGAGACCGTGGGGACCCACCTAGAAGGTGTCCGGCTCTCCCCTAGCTTGCCGCAGGGTACCATGGGCGTGGCTGGGCGGAGCAGAAGCGAGAGGGGCCAATAGGGGCCAAGGCTGCAGGCGGACCGGGGCGGGACTGCGCGCGGGTTTCCGGGCCGCCCCAGCGCTCAGCTCCTTTTCCTTCAGCTTCCGGGCAGCTGGAGGCTCCTGCTACTTAGTGGGTGGACTAGAGTGAAGGTCCGGCGCAGCCCGGTAAGTTTCTGGCCACGCGGCTGTGGCGGGGCTGGCCGCTCGGCGCGCGCTCCGGGTCGACCCTCCTCCGGCCCATCCTCCTTCCCCGCGGCTCCTGGAACCAGCCGGCGCAGCCCCTCCGGGCGGCCGGGGCTCCGTGCTGGGACTGTGGTTGGGACTGCGGTCTCGCAGAGACTCGGCGCGGCCGGGCGTGCATCGCGACTGCCTCTGCCCTCCTGTTCGCGTGCTGGGCCCGGCTCGGTGGGGCATGAGGTTCCGCTGTTGGGCCCCGCTGCTCGCAGTCAGGCAGGTTCCTCCGGCGCTCCGGCTCCCAGTCCTCATCACCTGGCGGTGTGGTGTGACTTCTCTTCCAGCGTCACTGAGATGCGAATCTGAGGCCCATCTGGCATCTCCTGCCTCCACGGTGTATTTCGCCTGCCTCTGCATCCCTGCTGCTCGCGCCTGGTTCAGAGTGTGCAGCCTGGGCAGTGGCTATCTGCTCCTGGAAAGGGCATGCCGTACTTTGAATTGCTCTGGGAACACACCAGGTCGGCCCATGTTCGCAAGGGCAGGTTGAATTCATTTGCTCGGGAAGTTAATGTAGCTATGGATTTAGCGTCTTTCTAGGTGTAAGTAATTTCATGTAAAGCAGTTGCAACGAACAGCATTATTGTTCCTGCGCGAGAATAGCGAAACAATGTTGGGACTGCCGGCCGATTCTAGGTTGATCCTCAAGTGGTGAGAAAAGTTGAAAGCCATGAATTTTGGTCTTGGCTTTGTGGCTGCCAAGTTTTGTCACCTTGGGATCAGTTAATTCATGCAAAGTGAAATATGATTTCTAATATTTCCCTTAAATCTCACATTTATAAGTCTGTGATGAGTTCAGTTTTCGTCCTGTACCCTTAAAAAGAATAGGAAATAAGAAACGCTAATGAAAGGCAGTACTGCAGGGAATAAAGATTTATGAGCGCACTGAACTTTGGAGACTGTGATTACAGATTAGGACTGCAGACTGAAAAGGGAACACAAATAAAATTGAAAAAATTTATCCAGAATTAATTATGTCAGAGGGTTAACCTTTTTTTGCAGCTGTACAAATAGGGTAAGGAGAAAATAAGTGCTAAAGCAAGAGAAAATATAGTTGAGAGGCTATGTAATTTAGCATATTTTCTAAGTGTGGGGAGAAATCTTTGGAATTCATAATTTGTATAGACATCTCCACTCAGGTAACACTTAAAAAGTAGTTTGGCCCTGGCTGGTGTGGCTCAGTGGACTGAGTGCTGGCCTGCAGACCAAAGGGTCGCTGGTTCGATTCCCAGTCGGGGCACATGCCTGGGTTGCGGGCCAGATCCCCAGCTGGGGGAGCACAAGAGGCAACCACACATTGATGTTTCTCTCCCTGTCTTTCTCACTCTCTTCCCCTCTGTCTAAAAATAAACAAATAAAATTAAAAAAAAAAAAAGTAGTTTGTATTTCCCCTGCAAGAAAATCTTACATTTATTCTGGATGTTCAGAATTCCCTACTTGCCCACAGGCCAATACTTTTTAACAGGCTTTGGAAAGTTGTGTTTGGTTTTATAGTGCTAGAGGAAAGATTATGTGGCCCCTTCAGGGAGACCTTAGTTTGAGCACTTTGTAGCTGTGTGACTAGGGAAAGTCACTTTTCCTCTCTGAGGCTATATTTCTTCAATTGTGAAATGTGGATAATTATACCTGTTTCATGGAGTTGTGATGATTAAATAAAACCCTTTAAGTGGAAAACATACAGCAATGCCTGACATACCAGATATTCAGTAATGACATCTATGGCTGTTAGTATTGTGTTCAGAAGGCAGCAAAGGGAAGTGGTCTCTGGGTGTTAGTCAGACTGGAGGTGCCTAAAGAGAAGTGCAGAGTGGGAAGTGATTGACAGGCACTGCTATACCTGACCCGGGAATTTTTACTAAGTTGTAATCCCTTCCTTGAAGCTCAGGCTGAGATGTGGCCCAAACACTAGTAATTGCATGAAAACTAATAATGAAAAGTAAGTAATTGCATGCAATTAAAAACACATCAGTCTCCCTGACTGTTGTTGGCCTGTCAGTCTTGGCACTTCATCAGAGTGGGGATTTTTCCCCAAAATTGTTCTAGGAAGTTAAGGAATGTGTGTGATGGAGAACCCCTCTGAAGAGAGCTCTAAAACAAGGAAATGGTTTAGTTTACGGAACAGAGGTTTCAGCCTCAGATAACTGAAGCCCTGTCACAGCTGGCTGTGGTCAGTCGGTATAGCTTACTGGACATTCCAGTCTTTGCTAGAACCCATTCTTATTTGGATGTTTGACCAACTACTGATGCTCTCTGGTTGTTATCTAAACCAAATTATTATTCTTAGACATAACAAACATTAACTTGGGAAGGCATAGTAGTATTAACTGCTCAGGGATCTAGTCTTAGCATTCGGAAAGGAAAAGAGAAGAACTCAAAAAGTTTTTCTCTCTCTTCCTAGCTAATTTTTTAAAATTGTAATTGAACAGAAAGTATTTTCTTAGAGTTTTAACTTACGATGCAAGAGTGAACACTTATTTGTGGTAGTACATCTGAATAGTAACTAATGGGTGGGTGCACCATCCCATGTGATTTAAAACCATGGGAAGGCAACTCCACAAAGTTTGGAGCTCTTGTTGAGTATTTACAGATGAGTATAACCCAGAACCTCTGGGTTGTAATCTAACTAAAAATATCAAAACCAACAGAAGAAAAAGCAGCCAAATCTCATGAAAACGAAACCAGCAAAACGAAAATGTAGTGACAGGAAACCGAGAAGTTAACCAATGAGACAGCATGAGGTCTTATGACAGTATAGTCTTTAAAAATGTTTTTCTTTTTTATTGGGGTGACACTGGTTAACAAAATTGTACAGGCTTCAAGTGCACAATTCTATAATACATCATCTGTACCCTGTATTGTGTTCACCACCCCAAATCAAGTCTCCTTCCATCACCATTTATCCCCTCTATGCCCTCCCCCCTCCTTTCTGTTCCCCTTTCCTGCACTCACCGCACTGTTGTCTGTCCATTAGTTTTTTCTCTTTAAAAAATGTTTTGTTTTTAAATTAGAAGTTAGTATAATCCCATTTCCCATACATTTTTGCTGACATTTTAAAGGACATCCTTTGTGTATATATATGTGTGCATATGTCCATATAAAGGAGTACATGGACACACGTAATATATTCACTGTAGAAAAAATCATTATTTAATAAGGTGAATAAAAACAATGGACTATGTATTGTCATATTTGAGAATTAACTACTTAAAACAGGAATTTAAGTGATAAGTATTCCAAGGTGTGAATTGGCCATAATATACTTAACTCACTGATTTTTAGTAAGAACACATGGTTGGGATGTCCCTGAGATCCTCATTCTGTAGATGGGGCCCTGGTGTCCGCATTTTTAAGAAGCTCTGCAGCCAAGTTAAGAATTACTGATAAGGAGTTCTTATGTTCCACACAGTTGCTTGATGCATTTGTGGTATCACAGCCAAGAAAATAATCATATGGAGGCCACGGAGGGGGGTAATGGAGAGAACTGCTTAATAGTTTTCTTATGGTATGATAAAATATTTTGAAACTAGATAAAGGTAGTAGTTGCACAACATTGCGAATGTAGTAAGTGCTACTGAAGTATTTGCTGAAATGTTTTGTTTTATAGTATGTGAATTTCACCTCATTAAAAATGCCGTGTAAGAAAGAATCATGTGAATACTATCTTATCTTTGTTGTTGCATTGGAAAAAATAAGTTATCTCTATTTAGGTTGACTACCTGCTAAATATTTTCTCTTAAGCCTTTGCTCTTAAATTAAGCACATTTTTATTGTTTATAATATGCATCTTATCAGCAGCACCTTATTGAAGGTGCTTAGTAATATTTTCTCCTTAATTAAAACACCATTACTCTTTTATGATTGTCTCGCAGGGGTGTCTAACCCATGGCCCAGGATGGCTATGAGTGTAGCCCAACACAAAGTCGTAAATTTACTTAAAACCTTTTTTGCTCATCAATTTCCATCAGTGTTTGTGTATTTAATGTGTGGCCCAAGACAACTCTTCTTCCAGTGTGGCCCAGAGATGCCAGAAGGTTGGACACCCCTGGGACAGTCTTAGGTGGCAGCAGAAGGAACCCTGCACTTGGAATAAGAACCCTTGGGGTTGGAGGTCCAACCCTGTCCTGTCCCCTGAGACTTGGCTTCCTGGTCTGTTTTTCTGTCCTTCTGTCCCATACTTGTTGAGAGGATCCACTGAAATCATTTATATTGAACACTTCCATATGTCATCATTATGTACTTATCATTTTGCTTTTTAACTTGGATTCAGCAAAAGCTCACAATGGGTTAAGGAAGGTACTACTGGACAGTAAATAAATTATTGGATTTATTATTAATGTGTTCTTATAGTCTATAATTTACAGTGTTAATCTTTATATTAGTTGTGGACTTATTAAAGCTAAGAATTAGTTAAATACAAATATTGAATGTTTTCAAGGATAATAGGGAGATAAATTTTTAGGGACAAGGCTTGTTCTTGGTACTGAAATATAGAAAGCATATGATTTTCTAGTTCCATGCTTAGGGAACCTTCTGCCTCACTCATTTGTAACCATTCTGAATTTGCTTAATGTCCAATGTGAGGAATAGCTATTGGTAGATCTATTTAGTGTCCCCTTTGGATTCCTTGTGTTTTCTCTTAGTTTAAGCAAGCCACTTGACTTGTTGAAAACTGAAAATCTTGTCAATAGTGACTTATGGTAGGCCTCTCCTGGGAAGTGTAGACTTGGGAAATTCCTAAAACGTGTGAAGTAGAAACATTGGGCATATTCTTTGCCAGTAATGAGCCTAATAAATTAGAAATTTTATTTTAAACCAACAGTAATGACACTTGATAGTATATATACAGAAGTGTGTTAACTTACATGTATTACCTGTTAATGGACCTGAGGCCATATTTACCAACATTTATAAAATAGCAGAACATGTAATGAATGTGGGGCACCTGGCTGTGGCAGCCATGTGAATGTATCTCTCAGTGCAACCTGACCTGACTTGTTAAGGGAAAGGAGGATGGAAGCATTTGTTGGATGTCTTTTGTGCTAGTTTAAAATTACATATTTAGCCCTGGCTGGTGTGGCTCAGTGGATTGAGTGCCAGCCTGCAGACCAAAGGGTCGCTGGTTCTAGGGCACATGTCTGGGTTGCGGGCCAGGTCCCCAGTAGGGGGCATGCAAGAGGCAATCACACATTGATGTTTCTTTCCCTCTCTTCTCCCTCTCTTCCCCTCTCTAAAAATAAATAAATAAAATTTAAAAAAATAAAATGATATATTTAATCCCCACAATAGGTCTAATAGCTAGGTATTTTATTTAGCTTAGTGAATAAAAGTATGAGTTCTACCCCTAGTTGGTTTTGTTGGCTGCTGTGATGATGATGATGATGGTGTTGATGTTGTTGTTAATGAAGAAAAAACCTGTAAGTTAACTTCCCTTGAAAGGAACTGTTGTGGCTCTGACCCCAGAATTTGCCTCTTTCCTTTACACCAAGCTACCTTGTAGCTATTACATAAAATGAGTAAGAGGAGAGAGTCAACCTTTATAGAGTGGAAAGTAAGAAATATATTTTGGTAATTTTAAGTAATTGTCATTTTAGCTTGTGACACTGGATTGCAGCTTTTTTTTCCTCCAGTGTACCTGAGGGACTTCAGTGCCTCCCAAGAGTGACTCACTAAGACAGTGACAGAGAGCAAATACTGAAGAACAGATTTAAGATAAAACAGACTACCCATACTGAGAAAATAGCCTCCATTGTTCTACACTGAATACATCCACACATATCAAAGTATCAGCAATCAAACTGGATTGCTTAAGGCCTGAATGAGAATTAGGCAACTGATGGAGAGAATAGTAGTTACGGATGCCTATCCCAGACTTGGGCATGGTTGCAGGGGAGTTTCAGTGACAGCATCTAATAGCACTCTCCAAATGAAACACAACTTTAAAGGGGAAACTGCCTGTGTGAGAAGTTCCAACTTGGAAACATCTTTCTTTTGTTCCCAGGAAAAACCCTGTTGGAGGCTGTATTTCTGTGAACCAAAGGAGAAGGAACAGTGGTGAGAATGTCAGCCTTCAACTGGAAGCCTTTTGTGTATGGGGGGTTGGCCTCCATCACAGCTGAATGCGGTAAGGAGCCGGAGTGCTGGAGTCTGGTCAGTTTACCTGCTGTGCGTGACAATGATTAAAACCTAAGGTCATGATTGGTGTTCGTGAGTGTAGTTCAAGCACAGACTGGGAGATTACAAAACATTAATTTCAGAATTCAAAATTTCCTTCTTTTGGTATGCGTTTTTAGACAAAATAGTCATTTTGGCTACTTATGGCATTTTAGAGTTCAAAGTTTAATGGGGAAAATGTTGAACCCATTGATCAAACAGAAGTTTTATGAATCATTTTTGATTTATATCAATCCCTATTTTCCTTGTCTTTTCGCTAGTTTGACCCTACCCTTAACACATTTGACTATAAAGAAGTTTGAGGAGCTCCAAGGTCTTCCCTGAGCCAAATTCAGTTGACTATCATTATGCTCTCACTTTCTGATAATGCACACGATCTATATCCTATTTGTGACTTCTTCATTAGTTGAGGTCCTATTTATTCCTTTGTTTATTCCCTGGGATCGTTCATTCAACAAATACTGATGGAGCAGGCACCCGAGTGGCAGGTGCTGGGTGGGACACTTCATTTGCTTCCAGGGCTCAGTCACTGCTGTCCTGGGAGGAAGGCTGCTCCTGAGGAGCTAGTAAGGACAAGTGCCCAGGAGTTGGGACGCGTTAACCACCCACCCGTGATCCTTGTGTGGGTGGTCTTGCCTATTGACAAAATCAGTCACGTTTACTGAGTATGAGTTTCACATAGTTGGGTGGATTATCTCCTAGGCTCTACATGAAACTTTTTACTTGCATTTACAGATTTGCTTTTAGACTATAGAACACACAGTAAGAAACTCCTTAAAATTAATTTTTCTCTCATCATTCATAATGAACCCAATTTTAGGCTTCACATGTGTAAAAAATAACTTACATTTTAAAATGGATTTCCTGGTTGTCAAAATCAATCTATGTATCTACTTTTTACAGCAATGCAGTTTCCTCAAATCCTATGTAGAAAAAATAAAAATGTAAAGAAAGGAAAATATATTTTTGTTATTTTGCTCTTTTGGTTCCCATTTTTTAATAGAAAAAAGATTGCAAAATATGTGTTTCTTAGTTTACATTACAGTCTATGTGTCTCTTCCGTAATATGTCACTATGTATCCTTAGTGGGATTTCTTTTTATTAAGTGAAATATTTCTTTAAAATTTTAAGGTACATTTCCAATTGATTTAACCAAGACACGGCTCCAGATTCAAGGCCAGATGAATGATGGAAACTTCAAAGAAATTAGGTATCGAGGAATGTTGCATGCATTAGTGAGGATAGGCAGGGAAGAAGGCCTGAAAGCTTTGTATTCTGGGTAAGTGACCTTTATATGTTTATATTTTACTGTTGACCTTTCAAATGAAAATCTTTCAGACTAAGACTTCATAAAGAAAAAGTAAAAGTTTGAGGTATATTTAAAGAAGAGCAAGTAACATGGTAGATTTTATTTTTAATGTCAACTTTTTTGTATTTATATGGATTTTATATAGTGAATGTTGTGAAACTATGTTTTTATTCAAATACAGATAATATAAAATTACATTAATTAAAAAAAAATCCTGTAATTTAGTTTTTTACTCTGAAAATAGCTCTTCCCCCTGGCTGTTATGAATTACCACATTTTTTCCGTAATGAAAACGATACAGCATTGTCCATGGTTAAGAGTGGTAGTGAACTACTTTTCTTTAATTCAACGTCTACTAAATAGTGTGTGATAGGCACTAGGTAGGGAAGTTAAGACAGGGTCCTACCTATGCCAGTCAGAGTCCCTGCAAAAAGCAGAATTCGTTTGGGTGATTTAAATGAACAGAGGCTTATGAAGGGACTACTTAAGGGAACAAATGAAGGATATTGAGGTATCTAAAAACTAGCAAAGTGAGAAATTTTTACCACCCCAAGGACGGGAATAGTTTAGCAGAGCCTACCAGGGCTGGAGCCTTGAAGTAGCTATCAAGATATGCTTTGATAGTGCCCAGGGAGAGGAAGAAGTCCCCTCTACTTCTTTCCCCTCCCTCCCTCCCTCCCTCCTATTTTCTGCAGGCTGAATGCACCTGAAAGTCAGCTGGCAGAGAAGACTGGGTGCTGTAGTCCGTAGGCACCAGCCTCACAGGACACAGAGTAGAACAGAGAAGGGTGAGAATAGATCTGGGAGGACAAACAGGGATCGGTAGCAGCACATTGTCCTGAAGGAACTATTTCCTAGGGGAGGCTGCAGATGAGTGCACAGGGGATTACAGTAGAGTCTGATAAGTACTAGAGTTCTGGTAGAGGTATCAGCCCCTGATAGCTCGGATGAGGGAGGAGGTGGGTTTTCAGGAAAGCTGCTCAATTCAGGAGATACCAGCTTTTGAAGGATCAAGAGGAGTTAGCCAGGTGAGGTTAGAAAGGAACTATGTTCCCACAGAACCAGTAGTCTGAGCAAAAGACTGCTTGGTGCATTCTAGAAACTGCAAGTAATTCAGCATAGATATAGTGTGGGAGTTGGTGAATAGCAAGAGATGGAGTTGGGAGTACTAATATGGGGTTATGACATGGACAACCTCAGGCCATGCTGAGTACCTTGATTTTGTCCGAAACTGGTGCCTCACAGCCCTCCCACCTACCAGTCTCTGAAGGATTTTGTTTTTCAATTGAGCCAATACTTTAAATATGAGAAACTGTACATAAAAACCTGAATTCAGTCTTCTCAGAGAAAACATCTGGGCCCATGTTCATTCACTTATGATAAATAGTAACTGCAATTAATGCTTTCTCTGATTTACCAAAACCTCTGCCACTCACATGGTGTATGTGTACAGTTAGATACAGCCCGTTGTACTCACTATGGCTTCTGTCTATACCTGTAAGTACTTGAGTTTGCTGTACTTGTGGCAGACAGGAGTCACTGCAGGGTTTTGAGTACCGCAGCTGTCATGATTGGATTCCACTGTAAAAAGATGCCTGCCTGCCATGGAGAGAGAGAATTAGAGACTAGTGACACTGGAAGCAGGTCATCGGGTAGGAAGCAGAGATGACGAGGATCTGACCTGAGGAGTTGTCCTGGGGTTAGAGAGAAAGAAGACTGTCTAGAAAGCTATTTAGGGCGTAGGATTAGCATATTATTTGATCTAATATATGAGGGGGGTTGTGGGGAAGGAGGAGACACGGCTAATGTCTCGATGTCTGGTTTTGACCGTTGTCTAGATGGAAGTTTCATTCCCTGATCTAGGAAACAGAAGAGGAGAGATGATTGTTTAGATAGGGACGATAATTAGTTCAGTGTAGGCAGGTAGAGTGTAGTATATGTGAATTGAAAAATTGGAAAGAGTTGGAAGTGTATCTTTGAATCAGTGTTGGAAACATGAATGTAGAATCATTAGTTAAAGCCATGGGAATAGATATGCTTAGCCAGACAGTGTGTGGAGCAACGGGAAATGAAAACAGAACAAATTCTGGGAAATCCCAGAGGACAGAGGTAGGATGATGTAGAGGAAAGAAAAGAAATGGGAAGGGTAATGTTTTGGCAGCTCAGAGAGGAGTAACGTGCAAATAGCAAATGCTGCAAGATGTTATATAAGATGCCAATTGAAAAGCATCATTTAATTCAGTAACAAAGATGTCAGTTGGCCACCTATTTTGATAAAGGAGGTGAAGGGGAGCCAGATTGCAATTCGAGAAGGAAATGGGAAGTGCAGAAACAGTTGGGGTGTACAAATGCCACAGGGTGGTTCTAGGATCAGGTAGGGTAATGAGAGGGAGATAATATAACTGAAACAGGGCCCTCAAGGAGGTAGGAGGTGAGCTCCAGAACACCAGTTCAAGAATGATAGATGTTTCCAAAGGCAACATTTCACCAGGCACTTCATAATGAGAAAGGAAAGGCTTTTCATTTTAACATGAATAGGCAGATAGAACGACATATTCACTTAGTTTCTTTGAGAATAAATATGACAGGCTGAATTTTTACTTACTGAACTAATAATTTGCTCAAGTATTTATATCCTATTTTGATTATTCCTCTATATATTTTTGAACTGTATTTTTTGGTGGATTTTTAATTTTAAAACACCTGTATGTTTTAGTGTAGTTTGTGGAAGGCAAATGGGTGATTGTATCTCTGCCTGTGGGTCTTCTAGAGGATTTTAAGTGATTTTTAGAATTTTTTTGTCTC
>VMDR010009643.1:0-32894 GCA_007922815.1 Macrotus californicus
TAGGAAACAGACATTTTATACATTGCAGTTAGGAATGGCAGAAATGGAATAGAAGAATTTGACAATATCTAGCAAAATTACATATGCAATTTAACCTTGGACACCATAATCACCTTTCTATAAATGTATTTCAAAGATGTACAGGCAGAAATATGAAATGATAGATGCACAAAGTTATTCATTGTAGTATTATTTGCAAAAGATTGGAAACCATCCAAACGTCCATCAATATGGAACTAGTGTAGGAACAACAATCCATCCATATGAATCCTATGCTGCTGTGAATAATGCTCTGTAGCCCTGGCCAGCTGGTGGGAGCATTGTCCCATAACTGAAAGGTTGTGAGTTCGATTTCCAGTCAGGGCAAACGCCTATATTGTGGGTTCAGTCCCCGGTCCAGGTATGGGAGGCAACCAATCAATGCTTCTCTCTTGTGTCAATGTTCCTCTTTCTCCTTTCTTCTCTCCTTTCCTCTCTTTCTGAAAAGCTATGAAAAATGTCCGCAGTTTAGGACTTAAAAAAAAGAACGCTCTGTAAAATGCTATGGAATATGCACAGCATGCTACTTTCTGTGCAAGAAAGGGGAATATAAATGTGTGTGTGTTTTACTAACAACAGAAGGAAAATCCAAAGCCAATAAAAAATGGTTACCTATAATGAAAAAGAAAAAAAAAACAGGAGTAGGGGGTGGCAAATAATTTGAAAAGATGCTCAGTATTACATGTCATTAGGAAGCTGCAAATTCAAACAATAATGACATGAAAACACATACATATTACAATGGCAAAAATCCAAAACACTGACAACAAATGCTGGAGAGGATGAGGTGCAACAAGACCTCAATCATCTCTGGTGGGAATACAAAATGGTACAGCCACTTTGGAAGACAATTTAGCAGTTTCTCACAAAACTAGCCACAAAAAGACATGAAGGAAACTTAAGTGCATATTGCTAAGTGACAGAAGCAAATATGAAAAGGCTACATACTATATTATTTGAACTATATGACATCATGGAAAAGGCAGAACTCTGCAGACAGTAAAAAGATCAGTGGTTGCCAGTTCTGGGAGAGAAGGAAAGAAGGGAAGAATAAGAAGAGCATGGGGGATTTTTAGGGCCATATGATCAATAGTTGCCAAAACCGTTAGGTGACAGGTCGATGAGGAACTTTACTATTATATGTATTCATGGATCATGTCAACCACATTTGACCCTATTGATTGACATCCAGCACTGTGTCCCTCCTGATGTGATGCAATAGGAGGTATACATGAAGTGCATGAAGTTTCTTTGTCTAAATAAACTTAACCAGGCCTCTAAATCTAACGGTAAGTTTATAGAAAACACCATTCCATACTTACTGAAATGACAAAACTTAGTAAGTCTACCCTTAGTAGGCTTGGTAAACACAGCAAACATGTGGAACTTTGGAAACTCTCACACTTACTGATATAGGCGTGGACAATGGCCCAAGCCATTTGAACTTGGCAATCCCTGAATGATGGGGGAAATCACCTTCTTGCCACTAGATGGTGCTTACTGGCCTTTGAGTGTTCTGTTACAGGGCTGCATTTCTCCTGTCACTCCTGGCACATCGCTGGAGAAGAGAGCTGGGCACTGGCACTAGAAGAGTTCCAGCAAGGAGCTGCGAACCGGACCCAGGCAGCCATATCTGCTTTCTGGCTATCACTTCACGTTGACTCCGGAAACACAACTCTGAAGCTTGCTGTCTCCCCACACCACTCACTTCACTCAGTTCATTTAGTAATAGCTACCTCTAATACCGTGTCAAGGGTATTTTTTCCCAAAGACTATGTTTTTAAATATTCAATAGCTGCATTCTCTATGTTTTTAGTTTGAGATCAAAATTATAGAAAATGGTACAAAGAAATTCTGTATACCCTTCACCCAAGACCCAGGATTCCTACTTACTAATATTTTATCTTTCTCTCTCTTTCCCTCCCTTTCTCATTACCTCACATGTATAAATATATGAGATATAAATTATGTATCATTTCTAACCAATTTAAGAGTAATTTATAGACATGATGCCTGTTAGCCTTATAGACAAGGGCACTATTCTACAAAACAACAGTATACTTCTCAAAATCAGGACAGTTTCTCAGATTTCCCTTGTCGTTTATAATATCGGTGTTTTTGAAGGCCTCATACTTCATTTGACTTTCAGACAAGATTGGGTGCGTTCAGGGCAGTATGGCTGTGGACTATATGACTTTCAGTCTGGGTTTGTTTGATGGTTCCTCGGGTTTAGATTCAAGTCACACTTTGGGGGGCAGCAGTGTTCCAAAAGTGATGCTGTGTCCTCAGCATGTCATATCCGGAGGCATACAATGTCAATTTGTCTTCTTATTGGTTAAATTAATTTTTCTCATTTCATTTCCCCACTGCAGAGGTAATTAATGAATATTTTAGAATTATTAATGTGTAATTCATAAGTATTTTGTGGGTAATACTTTGAGATTATGTAAATATCCTTTCTCTCATCAAACTTTCACCCACTATTTTGCCTCAGTCAATTATTATCATGGTTTTTACCAAATGGTAATCTTCAGATTCAATTATTCCTTTTTCATTAACTAGCTGCCATTCTACCATAAAGGACAGCTTTCCATTTATTATTTACTAACTTCTCTGTATCAGTATAGACTCGTGGAATCCTATTTTACTCAATGGTTTATAATACATCAGTAATACGATTCATTTTGATGCTCACATTGTCCTATATTTGGCCAGTGGGAGGCCCTTTGGTTGAATCCTGTGTTCTTTAACATGTTCCCAGTGTACTTTGAGAGCTCCTTTGTTCTAGAGCAAGAAGATGTTTCAGACTCATCGTGTACTTTCCTTGGCACAGCCCTAGAATAGGCAATGTATCCAGTGGACTCTGGTTCCTGTGAGTAAGGTATGTAGGAACCAAGATCTGGGTGCTGAGTTCACTCTTTGCTACTGGTTGTCATTGCTTGCAGGCCTCTTGCCAAAAGAGAGCCAGGAAATATATCTATATCTATACCTGTATCTATTCCAACATCTATACCTGTTTACCTATTAAACAACCATGAGTTTACAACCAATCCCTGTACTCCCAACCCAATGCCACACAGTTTATTCTGTCTGCCCCCTTTTTGTAATTGCACTCCCTTCTCTGACCAATACCCTGCCTCTCATCATCATCAGTACATTTCTTTTCCCTGTATGTAACCAGCATCCAAATAAAGTAAGCCATCTGCTCCACCTCCTTGGCTAACACCACCAAACCAAATCCATCCATTACCTCCTCAGCCGTGGCCCTACCATACCTGCGAGGCACACCATTTTAGTCCCCATGACCCCAGATGGTCCCCAGTCATTCGTGATTCCTCTTTCCCCCTCACTATGTACATATGATCAACTGTCAAGCTCTGACTCTCCCGCCTCCTAAATATTTCTCGAATCTATCTCCTTCCCTATGCCCTTTCTATGTGCTTGTATAACTGGAAAAACTGTACTAACTGCCAGCGAATCACTTATGTAATTGAGGTATCTAGTGTATTATTCTCCCTCTCTCTCTAGCATTTTTTCCACTGATGATCAATTATTAAGGACCTTATTAACTCTGGTTAAAAAGCCACATGTTCGCTAGGGCATGCTTGCTCTCTTCCTAATAATAATTCAGAAGGCCCCAAACCGGATGTGAACAGTTAAACCTTGGTCCTGACCCTCAAGGTGGAGTGATGTTCAGAGGGCAGAGCTGTTCTGAGTGATGGATGGAGCACATGGCAGAAGGTGAAAGGCCATACCTGTCAGCTCAGCCTCACTGGTGGCTCGGTATCTTCTGGCTCCCAATCTACCTGTCAACGGCAAAGCCAAAACCTCAGCTCTTCTCTGCCCTTCTGGCAGGTATTACATTTAGCATTTATCAGCTACTAACTAGTTACTGAGTTTCTATGGGTAAGTGAGGGCCGCTCAGTTTGATACTGCACTCACTTTTCTAGGAATTTGCTCTAGGAGTCCAGTTAACTGTACCTGTCTTTTCACTGTTTTGCATTGTCAACAACCTTTCCTTAGATCAGCCTTGGAGTTGATCTATGAGGTAGAGGTGGGGTAGCATTGGGAAAACATCTTTTCTTCTGATTGTTAAAAAAAATCATTACATTCTAGAAATTTGGGAAAAATGAAAAGTGAAATACAGGAAACAAAAGTCCCCATAATAACAAAACTTTCTGATATAATTTCTTCCAGTTTTTTCTATATTCTTATAAAACAAACAATATTATAACAGGTATTTACCTTTATATCCCGTTTTTTTCTTACATTATTATATAATCATTCTTAATTCACTTAAAATTCTTTGAAAACATCATTAATGAAAACATAAAGCCTCCTAACAGCATTCTAACTTTTACATGGAGGAGGTTTCCTGTTTTTTGCAATTATAAATATTGCTGGAAAAAGCACTTGTATACATAAATCTTTGTTCTCATTGATAATTATTTTCTTATGTTGAATGACCAAATGTAGACTATCTGGCCAAAGTCTATGAGTACAGTTGAGCTCTGGGAGCATATTGCCACGTTGTTTTCCAGAACGCTTGCTCTATCTCACACTGCCATCAGCCGTGTGTGAGACTGAGTGCCTCCCTTACTCAGACAACACTGCCGTAAAGGATAAGGTTAGCGGGAAGAATCAGATGATAAAAAGGGGAATAAATGAAAAGGAGAGATCAAGCAGCCTCTTGGGGAAAGGCATGGATCTCTAAGTTCTATCCTCTACACTAGGATGTGATAATGACACTCAGCTATTCTCATTTTCTTGGGAGCCCTAGCCTTGTTCTACATATACATTTAAGGAAACAGAAGATCCTAAATTCTACTGTGCTGCAGTGATGTTGGACACTCAGCTTTATCATTTGAGAGGAAGGTGGAGGAAATTGCATTGTCCAGACTGGACACTTTGGAACATCCTCCCTCCCTCCCTCCCTCCCTCCTTTTCTCTCACCCTTCAAATCTGATCAATCAACAAACCCAGCCACTCTGCCTCCCCTCTGTCACCACCTCTTCACCCCTGTTAGCTTCCCTAGTTCAGCCTGTCATCCTTCACTTGAATAAAGGCAGTAGCCTCCTAACAGATGTCTCTCAAATCATCCTTCATCTCAAGTAATCAGTCCAAATCACAAGTCCAGCCATCTCATCTTCCTGTTTCAATATCCTCAAGGATGCCTAACTGCCTACAGAGTAAGGATCAAACTCTTTATCTTGAAGACAAGGATCTGTTGATCTATTCCCCACCTGTCACAACTGCTTCATCTCTTACTTTCTCTTGCCTTGAGCCTTATACTTCATTAATAGCAAGCTATTATGGTTACTGCCCAAACACCATTGTATTTTTTGCTCTAATTTGCTCATTTCCATTACCTAGAATACCTCATCCCTTCCCTAATAATGACTGGATACACCTTATTCTTTTTCAAAAACATTAATTGCCCCTCCTTGCAGTGGGTGGGGGTTATATCATATTTCTCTACCCCACAGATATCAATATGACTACATGATTTGTTTTGGCCAGCAATATATAAGCAGAAGTTATGTTTGTCAATTCCAAGCATAAATTTTAACAGTCAGAGTGTGCTCTGCTACTCTTCCCCCTACCTCCCCCACCCACCCCACTCTGTGAGATCCACAGTTTTCCTGGTAAAGGCTGCTTCATCATCCTGGGTCCTAAGGTAAAGACAAGGTAGACCATCTGCAATGGACATGAGTGAGAAATAAAACTTTTGTTGCTGTAAGCCACCAAGCTTTTGTAGTCACTTGTTACTGCAGCATAACAAATCCTATCCTGACTGATGTACTGGCCATCTCCTGATCCTCCTTTCACTCGATGTACTACTATGTGTAGTGAAGTTCTACAGTAGATGTATGGCTCCCTGAGACTTGATGAGACAAATAAACTCCCTGTTTGGAGAAGCCACCATTGCCTGAATTTTGGCAGGAGGCTGTTTCTGTCTCCCACTAAGGAAGCTAAAAAAGAACAGGAACCTGTTCTCCCAGATTCCTCACAGTGAAGGAACAGACATGGGACCTAAGGCCAGCCATTTGGAAGATCCCTATTCAGAACTCTGAGTCTTGATATAGAGAAGCAAAGACAGCATATTATAGCATCAGTTTTGTTGTTCGTGGCAGCCCAGTGTCCAGTAGAGTGAGTGACAGCAGTGAAAACAGAGTCAAAGGGTGTGGCAGTGAGTGTCCAGCTGTGAGGAGATAAGCAGACTGTTCCGGTGGTATGATCTGTGTGCCAGGCTGCTCAGTTCCCTTAGCTCCTGCTCAGTTTCTGTACCTGCTTCTCCAGTTTTCCTAACAATATTCTTCCAGCAAATTTGTTTTCTTCCTAAACTACCCAGAGTTGTTACCAATGATAAACTACCAATGATGTTGTCTACAACCAAGAATCTTATTCCTAATAATTCCCAGGGCTGAAAGGGACCTGGTCTCCAGAAGTCACATTTTAAAAGCCTAATCCTGCATCAGAAAAAATTCCAACCTTTAATTTCCCAAAAGAATATTAAAGGGGATCCTATTTATGATTGGTATTCACTCACGCTGACTCATGCTCTTTCTTCTTCCACCTCCACCTTGAGAAGGTTTCTCACTCTTAGACTTCTCTACAGCCCCACACCCACAACCTGACCCCTGTCCACACCTGGGCTACCCAACTCCAGGGCCTCTTTTTCTCTCGCCTGCTCTGCCACCCAGCTCTTTACATTAGCTAGATCATCGCACCCTATCTGGTTAGGGCCTTATGTATTTTAGTTGACCTTCCAGATGTTGTTTGTTTCTACTCATTTTTCAATTCTGCAAACAATCTGGGAATCACACTGGTCTGGACAAAACTCTACTTAAAGTAGAAGAACCAAAACAGCCTCCCACAAGTCACATCCAACCCTCTAATTTAGTTTTGCTTTAGTCGTAGAGTGTTGTTTGAGTTGTAGAATGTTGCTGTCGTCTTTATTGAATTATTGCCAACATTAATGGGGAAATTTTACCAAAAAAACATGGATTTCCAGCTGTTTTAAAACATCAAAAGACCTAGCAACAGTGAAATCCCATTTCCCATGGAAAGAATCAACTGGAGCTGGGTAGCAGCCACCCCCTCTTAGAGGGCATCCCTCCAGCTCTCTATGATCCCTGCCCAGTCTTCCACACTCAGTTATTTTTCTTACCCTACAAACATTTGACTTTGCAATTCCTGCTCTGTCAGGTTCACCAGGAAGGACAGGAAGTATCTGTGAGTTGAAAGAGCATATTTTCTTTAGAGAGAGGGGCGTAGAGTGAAAGAAAGGATACAAGAAGGGAACACTCACATTGTAAATCCTGTCCTGCTACCCATCTTAGGACAAAAGGAGGAGAGACTGATGAAAGAAGACATGTACAGGAGAAAGGAAGGCCCCTTCAGACAGCATGGGGAAGGGAGAGCCAAGACAAATGGATTAAGGCACCTAGCTGGCAGGAAAAATAGAAGTGTAACGATTGCAAGCTTTCATGAGCTTGTATTTTGAAGGATTTCTCTCTCTCTTCCCACCCCCTTCCCCTATCAATCCCATCCCCTTCTCTATACCTGAAAGGCATCATCCTTGATGTCTCCCTGAGCTGCAGAGGGAGAGGGGTAGCACTCCTAATTTAGAAGCAAATCACATTTGATTCCACATTAAATGTATGAGGGAGAAAGCTTTTGAAAGGAATCATAGGTAAAGTAGTTCGAACACCGTATTTCAGGCCCTGGCCAGGTGGCTCAGTTGGTTAGAACATTGTCTAGATATGCCAAGGTTGTGGGTTCCATCCCTGGTCAGAGCACATACAGGATCAATCAATGGATGCATAAGTAAGTGAAACAACACATCTCTCTCTCTCCATCTCATTCTCTCTTTAAAAAATCAACAAATAAAAAAAAAAGATTTAAAGAATATTCCAACATTTGCTTATATTCCTTTTAATCCTAATTTACACATGCACTGTTAATTTGTTTAAAGTTACATGCATTTTAATTATCAAATTTATTTTCCTACAATTTTATCATTGTTCTTCACTAAGAAAACTTACTTGACATTTATACTTCCATATTATATCTGTATCTGTATATGAAATCGTTTCAACTCTTTAATATCCCATAGTTGTGAATGAAAATAAAATAGCAAACTTTAGGTTAGTGGAGAATAAACCTGGAGGAGCCCTGACTGGTGTGGCTCAGTGGGTTGGACATTGTCCCACAAACTGAAAGATTGCAGGTTCCATTCCCCATCAGGGCACATGCCTGGGTTGTGGGCCAGGCCCCCAGTTGGGGGTGCACAAGAGGTAACTGATCAGTGTTTCTCTGACACATGGATATTTCTCTCCCTCTCTTTCTCCCTGCCTTCCCCTCTTTCTAAAAGTAAATAAATAAAATCTTTAAAAAGAAAAAAGCAACATATAAGAGTACTGAAGGAAGAGAGAGGTCAATAAAACACTGGATTGTGCAGTAACTCCACTTTAATATAATTCACCCCTTGAGAAGAAATTCAGAGATTTCAATAATTATAGTACTACATCACATTCATGCTTTCCAGGAAAGATCTGAGAGTTGAATATAGCTTAGAAGGAAAGGAAAGTTGAGAGTGGAGACATTCCATGTTTCATCTCTGTTGCAGGCGTACTTAGGGGAGAGAATTTATAAGTGGCAGATTGGGGTTACTTTACTATTCTGTTTTAGCTTCTATTTCTTGTCACTTTCTTGTCCTTTATTTGGGGGGGGGGAGTATTTGCTTATTTCATATATTGTAACCATGGACAGCAGAATTTTTTACAAACTGATTTCTTAAAAGTACAATGGTGTATTAACCATTTTGGAGAATAATTGGAAATATCTAGTTAATTTGAAGATACACATATTGTGTGACCTAGAAATTCCTCCTGTAGTTACTGTATTTTGCCATGTACAATGTGCACTTTTTTACCCACATTTTTTAGGGAAAAATAAGAATGCACATTTTACAGGGGTGTAATGATTGCATACCATGTGCATAATAATGGATATAATAAACCCATGTATAATGTGCACAAAACGTGGGTGCACATTATACATGGCAAAATGCAGGTATATACCCTGGAGATACTCTTGCACATGTGCACAAGGAGACCGCACAAGAACGTGCTTGCAGTACTGTGGGTTGTAGTCTCTATTCGTAGCGCAATGGATAAATGTGTCACAGCCTATTTATTGAACAGAATACCATACAGCAATGAAAAGGAATGAACTAAGGCTATGTGTGTCCCTGTGGGGGAATCTCACAGATACAGTGTGAAGGGGGAAGCAGGTTGCAAAGGAACACAGAATAACTGCACTTGTAACAGTGTGGTGTGGTCATGCAGGTGCTCTGGAAGCAGACTGCTGGATCCCA
This sequence comes from Macrotus californicus, assembly GCA_007922815.1. Lineage (NCBI taxonomy): Eukaryota > Metazoa > Chordata > Mammalia > Chiroptera > Phyllostomidae > Macrotus > Macrotus californicus. The sequence goes on from VMDR010009643.1 coordinate 9,422, forward strand.
ACCCACCTTCGCTACTTACTCACTGTGTGACCTTGGCCAGTCACTTGACCTCTACTAGCCTCAGTTTCCTTGTCTGTAAAGTAGGGATAATCATTGTTTCTACTTCATCTGGTGGTTGTGAAAATGAAAGTGAGCACTGAAGTACTGAGAAGAATACATGGCACCACTATTTTTCATACGGTGTATAGTCAGTTGAAATTGTGCAAAAGCACTGTGTATTGTGTCCGAATGTATGTATGTTAGTGAAAGCACACATACATGTATACGTGAATGGGGGTGAAGTACAAATCACGATAGAGGTTATCTCCTGGCACAGAAGGCTAGTATTTCTTCAGCTGTGGTTGGTGTATGCCTATGATTGTGCTTCTTTTGCCTCTGTGAAAGCTTAGTGTGTGGCTGAACTATTTCAAAATACATGTTAAATCAAGTTAATGAAATGTGTTTTTTAAACTATACACTCAGTGTAAAACCAATTTCTAGAAAATTGCAAAATAGAGGAAAAATCACTCCAAATTATACCATCTTAAGCCCCAATTTTAAAAAATTAAGCAATTCTTTCAACATCTTAGTGAGGTTGGTGAATAAGAATCTTATTTCTGCAGCATCATGCGTAACAGCCAAAATCAAGCCAAACAGACAACAATAAGTGAAGGCATACACAAAATGGGGTGTATCCATACAATAGAAGGAAATTCAGCAACTAAAAAGAATAACATGCTGATATAGGCTACAACTTGGATGAAATTCAAAACCATGATGCTTGGCAAAAGAAGCCAGACACAAAAGAACACATATTGTTTGAGTCCATTTATATGAAGTGTCTAGAAAAGGAAAAAAAAAAGTGCCAAAAATAGATCCATGTGTGCCTGGGGCTGCAGGGGAGGGAGCGAGGAGTGACTGCAGCTGAGCCTGAGAGATTTTTAGGGGGTGATAAAAATCATCTAAAATTAGACGGTGGCGATGTTTGCACAACTTTGAACACGGACTAAAACTCATTGAGTCATACGTCTAAAATGGGTGAATGTTATGGTTTTAAAAAACAGTCTTGATCCAAAAACACTTATGCGTGGAGGAGTGGGGAAGGAAGGTTATTTCAGTTTACAGACGTGAACATGGAAGGTTATCAATCTGTAAAAGGACCCAGGATCTTACCACATTAAACTATGTCAGGAGGGACCCTCTGGGCAGGTTGAGGTGGAGGCTGAAAGCAAAGGCTGCTTTCTGTCAGGGTCTCTAAGGGAAGGCTGCCTTGGAGGACGTCCCTTGCCCACAGGGAGCAGCCATATTAGAAAAATTAGTAACGGCAGCTCCATGAGCGAGAGAGAACTCTGAAGATGGTGTCCAGGTTCTGCATGGTCTAGGGGTGTTTTGCAGGAGATCCAGAAGTTCTGTGTGTTCTGATTGGGGGAGGCCAGGCACCAAGGCCGAGAAAGAGGAAAGAAACCAAAAGAGGCCTGGAGATTAGGCTCCTGGGACCAAATACCATGTCTAGGCCAATGACCCCCCCACATTTCTACCCCTAATTTAGCTCTCACATCTGATTCTAGAGTCCCGTCTCCGATGAGTGATATGATATCCACCACTGGGTATTACACAGACACACCATGGTAAACGTGGCCCCAAATGGCCAGCTTGATTTACACAGCCCCCAATCTCCCCACCCCACCACGCTCCCAGGTTGCTACCCTCACCCACAGTCCCGGTCTCCTCAGTACACAGAACCCATGTTCTCTGTCTTCTCTGCCACCACTCTTGGGTACCGTCATTTCTCTCCCGGACAAAGCAGCAACCTCTTCACTGGCCTCTCTGCTCCCACTTTTGTTTTCTTCCAGCCCAACCTCCACACAGCGGCAAAACTCATCTTCTTGAACGTAAATTTGGTCCCGTCACTCAAGTGCTTAAAATCTTCGATAGTTTCCCATTGTACATAGAATAAATCCCAATTCCTTAACCTTGGTCTGCCAGGCCCGGAGTAATCTGGCTTCTGCCTAAGTCCCCACTGCCCCACCTGGCTTTCTTCCCCCAACTCACGACATTTTTTCACATTTTTCTCTCAGTGCTCACATTACCCAAGACCTGTCCGTCTCAAGGCTTTGGCACTTATGGTCCCTTCCATTTGTTCCAATCCTTTGTCTTCTCCTCCGTCCCATTTCAACTTAAATATGCCTCTCTCAGAAGTCACCTTCTCCAGTCACTCTTTGTGAGGTTGCCTCCCTTCTTTTTCTCTGCCTTATCCCTCTTTTGTTTTCCTCACAGCATTTCTCACAACTTGCAACGATTATGTGTGGATTTACTGATATTTTGGGCTGCTTCTCTTATGAGAACTGAAGTCTGTGAACCACACGCTGTTTACTGTGCAGGCCCAGCGTCCAGCAGAATACCTGGAACGGCACGGCAGCTCACCAAGGAGCTGTTGAATGGAAGCACTTGGAACACCACTTGCCTGTTTCCCCCTATTGTTCAGTTTTCAGAAAGAAACAGACTTTCTTGGCTGTACCAGGGCTATTTTGATTATAAGTAACAGAACTCCACTGAAGCCTAAATAAAAGGGAGGTTTATTATGTCAACACAGGGTTCTCTCAGGAAACCAAAGGGCAAAGATACAGGTGTGTCTTGGGAACAAACTCAAAGCAGGAGCTAGCGTAAGGTAGGGAACCCAGATATTTTACCCAACTTGCAGGTTAACAAGTTAGTTTGCCACAGTTCCATGGATTCTGGCAGAAGATGCAAAATTTCTGTGTTAGAGAAAAGAACCTATGTCCTTCTCACCAATAGTAGCCAGAATGTGAGCTTTTGCGTTGGCTCCAAGCTCCAACTCCCATGGGGCCATGTGAGGAGAGCCAGATTGTGTTACAGGTGACAAACCTGAACTCAGGGAACACATCTCTGTTGTAATGGGCCATACGCATACCTGACCTTGGCCCAGAGAGGAAGACATTGTGTTTATCATTATGGTCGTAAACAAACCTGAGAGAGAGAGAGGTTATCTCTAGATGTGAAGGAGATTTGAAGGCTGTTTGCTATGTAAACATTTTTGAAAAGAGAATCCAGAACGAGGGCAGCCAGTGCCTCAATCAGTATGTGCAGAAAAGCAAGAGATCCAGGAAGAAATAATTCTCAATAAGCAGGAGTGTGGTGTGTGTGTTGGTGTGGGGGGGGCGGGCTGTTAGAGGGAGAGCTAAGCAAAAACACACAATAGGCATCCACCATATGTACTTCTCTGGAGTGTAACACCTTTTAGAATAGCTAAGGCAATAAGTTTGGCTCTTTTTACAGATGGGTTCAGAGAATATTCACTAATTTGTATCTCATTAAACCTTTCCCATTAGAGCTGTTTTTCTTCAGAGAAACATTGAAACCTCTTTCAAAAAGGTATAGAGATTTTGAAAACAACAGTAACGTGTCTTCACAACAATCAGCATGGAGAACAGTTCAAATGCCTGGCAATGATGAATTCGGAGCAATTCTTTAAAAAATAGTTTCTCTTTTTAAATTTTCTGTTTCTGTTTTTTTTAAAGACTCTATTGTGGCAAAAGATCAAGTGGGGTATTGTTTGATGTTTTTCCTGCTTCCAGGGAATCTGAACTATTCTGAATCTGTGTGAATAAAAACAAAGCTTGGAACATTCATCACTATCTTTCAAAGAAATCTAAGAGTGTATAAAGGGAATTAAATGAGATCATTTAACCATTTCAGATATTTTTATTATATTTGTACATATATGCGAAATTCCAGTTACCCAGAATTCTGTGGGTGATAAAAGTCATGTATTATCAGGAGACAAACTGGTGGCCAAAGCTTTCCAGAGTAACCTTATCATTTGGTTTCTCTCCGATCAATGATTGTAAAATGGCAGCTTGTAAACAAGTCAGTGATTTATTTGTTTACCTGTTGATATATTGTTTGCCTTAGATAATGAACCCATAGAATATCGAGCTTAAAGCAGTTTAATTCACTTTATAGAGAACTTAGCACAGCAATTAAGCACCTAAATGCATTCTAAGTCAAGAAAATGGTCTTTGAATCAATTACAGAACTGGGATTTTAGATCATAATGTAGGGTAAATATTTAGAAGCATTCTTCTCTCTAATTCAATGTTAATACTTTTTCATTGTCTTCTGTCTCTGAAACTTAAGAAAGATCATTTCTTTTATTCTCTTGTTTCTCCTATTTCTAACACAAGAGAAAACTGAACCTATTTCAAATGTATTTAGTATAGAGCAGGGACGTCAACCTCATTTTCGCTGGGGGCCACATCAGCCTCATGGTTGCCTTCAAAGGGCCGAATGTAATTGTAGGACTGTATAAATGTAACTACTCCTTAACCAGGGGCAAGCAGCTCGGCGCTGCCGCTGGGTAGAAACAAGGTGCCAGGCCGAATAGAACAAGGTGGAGGGCCAGATTCGGCCCACAGGCCTTGTGTTTGCCACCTGTGCTATAGAGCTAACCTGTAATAGCAAATCTAAAAAAAAAAATATTACTTACTTTTTCATGTGATGAAATAGTTCTTAAGCTAGAAAAATATTTCAATCAACAAAGATTTATTAGAACCTACATGCAAGACATTACACTTATGTATTGAGGAGAGGGAGAAAGAAAAAAAACAACAGTAAAAACAAAACAACATAGCATCATATTCTTTAAGGTGTCCACTCAGAAGATGAAATGCCATTAATCTGCCCTCATTACTGTAAACTTCAGTCACTACTATTAAGATAGTGAGTTTTCATACAGTGCTGTGCTGAGCATGGAACAGGTTGTTCCTGGTGCGCAACAAGTACCGAAATTGAGGTTAAGCATTTAGAGACTTTTATAGCAATTTGACAAGAATAATTCTCTCTCTATTGAATCTAATTAAAATTTTAGCCTTCGATTTTATATATGTTTAAATTTAATTTTTCCAGAAATTCTTTTTTATTGGATTTTACAAAGGTGTAATTCTCCTAAAGATTGGAAATAACAAAACTCGTTCTTACCCGAGACAGTTTTAGAAGCTCCACTTCAGTATACAGCATTATAAAGTCAATTATTATTATTATTATTATTATTTTTATTGCTCTTAAGTGGCTACTGCGCATGACAGCAGTGTGATAGGGTTATAGGTTGTTTAGTAAATGTGCTAGATTTACTGACTGTCCTGTACATATTGAGGCCCCAAACATTTGAGGTGCCTGATGAAGTTGATGTGCTAACCACTGCCCCTCTGCCCTGAGGCCTTCTTGGAATCCTGTGTTATGGAGCCCTGTTCCCCTCTGCTCCCCAGCCTCAGCTGGTCCTACCACTGCGGACTAATGTTAGTCAGCCTAATAAGATGTGAGTCTAATATTATGTCACTCGAGAATCTGGATTGGGACACTGAGAGACTGAGTGAGTAGGTCACAGTGGGCACACAAACTGAAATGTTGTTACAACAGTAACAACACTTGTTACAATACCAAATTGAAAGCCACATATAAGCTGCTGTGATAAAGGGAACACAGAAGCCACAAGTAAGCAGAACTTTGAGAGAGAATGAGAGGAATGGAGCAACAGGCAAACATACAAGAAGCACAGAAGGATCTTGGTAAAATGTGCATCAGGACATGTCACTCTTTGGCTCGTCACCCTCCCTTTTCTTTTCAGTAAAAGCCAAAGCCTTTACAGGTGCCTACCAGGCCCTGGAGAACCTTCCCTCCTTCTCTCGGGCTCTGTCTCCCTCAGCTCTCCTCACTCCCCGTGGTGCAGCCACGCAGGCCTGGTTCTTCCCTGAAGTCAGGCACATCATGGCCTCAGGGCCTTTGCACTTGCTATTCTGCTTGGCATGCTCTTCCCTAATTTTACCTGCAGATCTTGCTCTCTCACCTCCTTCAGCCCTTTGCTCAAACGTCATCTCCCCTGCAAGTCCTTCCCTAATCACTCTATGTAAAATTGCAATCCCACCCACACCCACACTCCTTATCTTCCCTATTTTTCTCCATAGCGGCAGCATCATATGGCACGCTACACATTTGACTTATGTGTTTACCTTGTCTGTCAGCCATCACCAACAGGTAAACTCTGTGACGTCAGGTCTTCTTTCTCTGGCTCTTTGCTATATGCCCAGTGCCTAGACCTGTCCCTGCACAGAGTAAGTGCTCCATAAATATGGTGAAAAAATAAATGAATGAATGACTAAAGGAAGTGCAGGACATCGCCTTGGTTTCTTACTTTGCAGTTCTAGTCCTCAGGTGGCCTGGCCGCACTCACACTCTATTACTTATTATCACATGTTAGGATACTACCTTTTAATGGCTCCCCCCTTTTTTTGGTCTTTTAATCATGTAAATATATATAGGATTCCAAAGCCAAAACAATGTCACAAGATAAACCCAAGATAAATTTTATTCCTGTGTCCTTCACTCTGTTTCTTCCTTACCCATTTGGTTACCATTTTTACTGATATTTAGTTTATTCTTCCATTGTTTCTTTTTGCAAATAAAAGCATATATGTATATGTTTTATATACTCCCCTGCTCCTTACACTGAGCACCATTCTGACCCCATTATCCTGGAGATGTATGGAGATATTCCTCTTCCCTTTTTTTTTAATAGATTTTATTTATTCATTTTTAAAGAAGGGAGAAAGAGAGGGAGAGAACCATCAATTCATGGTTGCCTCTTGCACAGTTCCTACTGGGACCTGGCCTGCAAACCAAGCGTGTGCCCTGACTGGGAATCGAACCAGTGACCCTTTGGTTCTCAGTCCGGCACTCAATCCACTGAGCCACACCAGCCAGGACTCCTCTTCCCTTCTTATAGAGGCGCAGTCCTCCACTGTGTGGATGTAGCACAATTTTCTCAACTAGCCCCATATTGATAACATTTCAGTTGTTCTCAGTCTTTTGCTATTACAATAATGGCATAATAAATAATAAATAGAGTTGCGCATAGGCGTGTTTATTTTTGCCAGTTTGCTTTCAGAATAGATTCTTAGAAGTGAGATGAGTGCACAGCCCCCTCTTTTAACTGAGATGATTCAAATGGTTTTCTATTCATTACAACCTACAAGTCGAGATTAAGAAGGCCCATCTTAAAACACACTCCTGGGAAAAATCTTACCCTAGTCAGAAGGAATTTATTTCTATTTCACTAATTCTCTCTCGCTAAAAACAAAAACAAAACAAAGGGAAAAAATTTGCATTTTCCTTTCTCAATATCTCTCACATGGCATTTTTCACATGCAGGTTTGTGTGTACGGTTATCTGTGTACATCTCATGTCCTCAAATGGACAATAAGCTACTGCGGAACAAGAAGCACCTTCCTTATGACCTTCATCATCTCAGGCTCCTAACAGTGTGCCTTGAACTAGTAACGATGACCAAATGAATAAATAAGGTAAGTTAGTCCAGCACGTGACAGTTCCCCATATAAAAGTTTCCATTTAGAGTTTTGCCTCACATAGCATACCAGAGTAAATTCTAGGTGAACTAAAAGGTTGAATGTAAAAAATTATAAGACAGTGTCCAAAAAAGAAGTGTTTATCATTTGTTTAGAAGTTAGTGAAAGGAATGCCCGCATTTTGTTCCTTTAGACTGAGCCAATGGAAATGAGCCTGGAGCCCTCCAGCACACCATCTGGGCTCCTCTCTCATAGCTCCTGCCCATATCCTCTGCTCATGGTACGAATCCTGGCTGGTGTCACTGCTGGGCTGGCCCTTCAAGGGACGATAGAATGTTCGTGCCCAAATCAAGTCTATTGCCACAGCTATGTGGAAGAACTGGCAACTACACTATTGTTTGTGATCTGGGAAGACCTCAGCTCCTGTGTGTAGGCGGTGACCTTTGCTAGCCTTGTGACTAAGTATAGGAGGAGTTTTGTCTGCCTCGACTCCAATAGCCTTCGTCCACTCTTGGAGGGGATCTTGTGCAACATTATGATGTCACTCTGAATGCATCCAAGGTGGAGAAAGAGAAAAGCATCTCTTTTATCCTGCCTGTTGGATAAAGAGGTTGGAGAAATTAGCTGCCTTCCTCGTAGTTGGCAATCCCATGTTTGAAAGCAATACACATTCCCCCGCTACCCCATAGTACATACACCCTCTCCCTGCCAAGGATGATCACAATCGACAGCATGATCTGACCTGCTGCCAACGCCCAACAAAAGTCTGATGTTTTCTCAAAAGCTGTTTACAAATGATATCACACCATAATTTGGACCCAATATCAAGGACTCAGATGATGCTTAAACACAACTGCTGGTAACTGTTTATGATTGAAAGTTGCCTAAATACCCAGCCATACCTCCTGATCCACTGACCTGAGCTGCAAAAACAGGCAAGAGGGAAAGCTCAAACAATTTGGGAGAATGGTGATGGTAGACAAGAAGAAGCAAGTGCTCCAATAGTGCCAGTAAACAGCCATGCCAGGAGACAGAGCAGCTCTGTTTGAACTGTGAGCCACCCCTTCGTGTGTAGGTGTCCTGCCTGAAGTAAACCATATCCACTGATAACGGGGAACACCTGTGCCATGCCCTACTATTCCCTGCACTGCCCAACACCCTACCCTCGTTTCTCTAGACTGCAAATGTGAGATGAGAGCTATCTGGTTTCCAGGAACTCTGGGGAGATGGAATCTGTTTACAGACAGACACAATGGTGAACTCCTGTGCATCAGGGAACTTTGCAGATTGGGCCCTTGTCCAGCATCTCTGGTTACCAACTTGTCCCAAGGCTAGAAACTCGCAACCATGCCAGGCAACAGCATCACTGGCCCTTTAAATGCAACTGCCCCTCCTACACAACCTGCTACAAAGCATATAAAAAGGCAACTTTCTATAACCACTTTGTTCTAACATTTGCCAAAATTCATTTTCTCCTCTACCATTGAACCCACTGCTCCTTGCTCTCATCTGTCCCCCTGGCTCTATGCTTTGTCTTTAGATATCTGCTTCTAGTTTTCCCTAATTGAAGACTCGTTCAACTTTTTTTCCCTCTCGTAGAAATTTGGGACTCTTGCCACTATATTCTGACTCTTATTTTTAAATCTTCAGGCTTTGTTGATTTTTGTGGTACTACTGCCCTGGCTAAGCCTCAATCCACTGACTTCTGCCCACAAAACCCCTGGAGGCTGGACTTGTCGACCAGCCTTTCCCATGAGAAGCTCAGACACTGAAGTTTCTTAGCAAACTTCTGGCCGGGGGCTCTTCACCCACCCACCTCTCAAGTAACTAGAGAACTGTCAAGTAAGTGGCTACTAGGAAGTCTTTTGAGAAAAAGATAAAGGAATTGCCTTCCTCTCTAAGAGACACATTTCAATTTGTTGGGAACCAGATGTTCTGAAACTTCAAAACTGGCCAACTTGCTCTTAGAGCAAAAGGATTGTGTCATTGGGTATCATAAAGGCAATAACTCTTGCTCCTTCAACCCCCACCCAGATGGTGGCTGACTGAGGCATCCATAGTCTTTCAAGAAAAACAATGGAAAAGTCCTCTTGGTCATGCACTCTTGGGGATTATGAGTGCAGAATCGGAAGTCAGACCACCTGGATTCAAATTCAGCTCTACTGCTTCCTGGCTATGGGATCTTGGAAATCATTTAACCTCTCTATCTCAGCTTCCTCGTTTGTAAAATGGAGATGGTGATGCTACTAGAAGCTACCTCAAATGACTATTTTGAGTTTAAAATGAATGAGTATGTATCATTAAGATGGTCACTAATTATTAGCTACTATTAGTATTGGGCCAATTCAGAGATACCTGGATATTTACAGGATTAAACTTCCAGACTACATATAACTATGTTTATATAATGATGATGAATGAGAAAGTAACTTTCTAGACATGCTTGGGCAAACTGAATAGCTGATGAGCCTTTCAGTCTGTGTAATATTCTAGGAGTATCCCAAAGACTCGGGAGTGGAATTCTCTACAAACTTCCTTGGTAGAAGAGTAATTATACAAACATGTCAATGACAGCTTCCATTAGCCCAATACAAGCTTGTATTTATAGTTTACTATCTCTCTAGCATCTCTAAGTCAATATTCAGAATAATATGTTTTAAATCCTAAATCAGATTATTAGACTTGACCTATCAATGTGGAGATCTGGATGATTCTTAAAAAGTATTCTCCCATCACAGAATGGTAGGTTCCCTAGAACGTCACGGATATTCAGAAGTTATTCTTGTTCAACTCTTTCAACTTCACTGTCCTGCTGATAAACTACTTAAAGAAAGGAGGAAATAACAATACTACTTAGCAATCTTATCTTCCCATTTCCTACCACAGAAAGTGCGGGCGATCAGGTACTGTTTCATCTGGGACTGAGACAGCGGCCTTCTCAGTGTTCAAGAACCAGCTCACCCCTGCCTCCATCACGGACCACCCCAACCCTGCATCAACATATCACATGCCCCCAACAATATGACAGAGGCCACCTCTGGCCAGAAGACCTCCCTAAGGAAGGAATAACTGCCTTTATGGGCACTATTGAGGCGTCCCAACCATGAGACCTGATCAATGCTGACTGGAAGAATTCTAAGTCCAAACACTTGGCCCTTCTTTTTGTCCCCAAGATTTCAAGTCCAAATCTCTCACGTACCTAGACTGTAAAGTTCCTACAATACCTTTTTAAAATTGCATGTGCCATGGCAGTGAAGAAGAGACCCCTTGATAGAGCAGTGAGAGGTAGGTACATCCGGGGAATGATGCTGGAGAGGAATAGGTGAGAGAAGACTCAGAGGAAAGGACTAGCCAGGTGTGTGCCTGTGAAGATAAAATGGTTGTGTTGGATAGTAGAGCTTTTCTCAAAGAATTTGATAATTTTCAAAAAATAAATGCAAATATTTCTGTAAGTGCCTAGCAATTTCTAAACATACACACATACACACACACACACACACATCTTGATTTAAGTTTTTAGGGTTACTAAATACCTTTAAGCCATGAGTAATAGTTTTTTAATCTAAATACTTCTAGTGCCTTGTAATATTTTCCACTTGCTCACGAGTTTCATCAAGAGCTAACATGCAAGTAGAAGCAAGTTATGGAAAGGGCCACACCTTCCTAGAAAAGCAAGTCCTTCATTCAGCACAACAAGGCAAGCTTATCATAAAAGACAACACCTGAAAAGCAAATTGGGCTGTGTGCATACTGCAGACGCCTAACCTACCAGCTCTACTCTTCATATCTATGAGAGAGTAAGTTTTAGAGTGACATTTTAAAAAGTGCTCTAACATTTGAGTCACTAGAGAAGACAGTATTGTAATTAACCAGAAAGAGAAAGATTCTCACACAGTTTAGGATAGAATGAAAATATTCTTTTCCTCATACTTAACTGAGAATCTGAGGGTTTCTATTCTCAGCAATTCTTAAGCGCTGTTGGCATTCAGAAGTGGAGAATGACCTAGTTTTGAGGATGACATATATAGTGTGACATGTTGCTCTTCTGGAAGAGGAAAATATACTTAAAAAAAAACAACCATTCAACATTGTTAGGAATTCCCACTGTAATGATTTGAGGCACAACAAACACACGTACCTGAAATTCTCTTTTAGGAGGCTTTACATGACCTAAATCCACCCATTCATTCAACATTTATTAAGCACCTACCACATAGTAGGCACTGTTTTAGGCACCAGGAATATAGCAGTGAGCCCTATTCGTACACAGTTAACATTCTACTGAAGACAGATATGAAATAAACAAAGGAGGGAATATATAATGTGTTTGAAGAAAAATGAAACAGGCTAAGAGGATGGGGAATGACAGCGATGCTATTGTAGAGGATAGTAATAACAAGGATAATGAATTTAAGTGATATCTGACCTGAGACCAGAAAGAAGAGAGCCAGTAATGAAACAATGTAAAGGGAGAATAGGTGCTAGACAGAGGGAACATCAAGTTCTAAGTTCCCAAAGTAGAAGCATGCTTAGCATGTTTGAAGAACATCAAGAAGGAATAGAATGATGGAGGCGAAGATAGGAGTCAATCCAATACTTGCAGAAGTTGCCCTGGCTGGTGTGGCTCAGTGGATGGAGTGCCAGCCTGCGAACCAAAGGGTCACTGGTTCAATTCCCAGTCAAGGCACAGGCCTGGGTTGCAGGCCAGGTCCTCAGTAGGGGGTGCTCGAGAGGCAACCACACATTGATGTTTCCCTCTTTCTCCCTCCCTTCTTTGTCCCTTCCTCTAAAAATAAATAAATAAAAAGATTAAGTCAAAACAAATATTTTAAAAAATACTTGCAGAAGTTGCTAAGTATCGAGTTTTATAGCCCAAGGAAAGTACTTTGGATTGTAAGTATGTTGGGAAGCAAGTGGAAGATTCCTAGCAGGAAGGTTACCTGATCTGACTTACACAAAGGATCATCTGGTTCCTCTGTGACTCACAGATTTTAAGCAGCAGACTAGAAAAGCCCTTTAAGTGAGTACCACAGTAATCCAGACAAGAAAAGGCAAATTGAACTACAGTTGTAGTAGTGGAGGTGCTAGAAAGTATTCAGACATATTTTGAATATAGAGCCAGCATGACATGCTTAAGGACCAGAGATTATGTCAAGCACCATATTTGTGGGACAGCTAGAATCTGCCACCAGGCTTTCTGGTTTTCAATTCATCCCTCCACATGACACCAAACTCTCCTTACCCCCTGGAATATCAGTGTTTAACTTCATACTGTCATGTGAACTATTCCTTTCAAGGAATATGTTTGAAGTATCCTCAATACAGAAACAACCCATTTGGAGTCTATTTCATAAACCATTAAATGCAAGCAAAAAAGTGCTATATGTGAAATAGTCACAGTGTTTAACATTCTGGCAACTGGTTCAGATGTGTCCAAGACAGCAATGCTGTTTAGATGAGCATTATACAGATGATACACACTAATTCACAACGGTTGTGTACTAGCAGACAAAGACATCCTTTGATTGGGTATGCACAGCTGAGAAATACTCTATTGATTTATAGTTAGGAAACTTTCAAAATACTCAATGCTGTTTTTTGCTACAAATAAACATCAATCTTGTCCTTGACCTGTCAGAATTCACATTCTACCTTTCAATAAATTTAGTATTGAATATCCACTGTGTCAGGCAATACACTAGACATGGAAAACAAAAATGAATGGTCCATTTTCTTCAACTATACAAAAATAAACAAGAAATATTTCTTTAAAAAATTTTTTTAAAACTGCAGAACTACCTGTTCAAAACTACTGATCAGGTAATGCTAGAGTAAATAGAACAATTAGATGTTTGTGGAATTGTCAGGAAAAGGTTTCCTGGATGGGTGAACATGGGTTTTAAGAAATCAGATTTGACAGGTAGAATATTCCAGGCAAGGAAAATACAGCACAGAAAAGCTAAAGAGTACAAGCAAGCAAACCACGGCCACACCCAGGAGTAATGGGACTGGATTATTATTAGCTATGGGTGGAGGAGGCAATTAGAGGAAATCTGCAAACACAAGCCAAGCAGTACACAACTGACATATGAAGAGGAATAAAATGATAAAAGCAAAGCATTTAAGTGTTTTGTTTTGTTTTGCGGCCTGTAGTATGCATTATAAGTGGGTGTCACCTACGGCAGAATTTTACATTCATACAGATTATTAAGTTCTTTTAATATACAACTTTAAAAAAATCAGGACCCACAATGTAAAAGTTTTTCAGAATAAAACTGATCGAAAGAGCCAATTATGCGTCAATACATGGACAAAGGCAAGGAGAGAGGAGCAGTTTTCTATACCCCACTTTTAAGCCAGGGAAAGTGTGTTTCATACGGTGAAATAAAGTGCTCAGCACAATGTCTAACCCGCAGTAAGCACTCAACAATTTATGGTTATTATTTTGACCTTAGATCTTTCTTAACCACATGGGATCCTGTTTTCTCATTTGCAGAGATGGGTCACAGATAGTCTCTGAGGCTTCTCCTAGCCAATCTCCTATTTCAAGTAGGCATCTAATAAACATTTGCTCAACAAACAGGCAAAGTAAATTGTCTTTCCTTGGGCCCCGGCTGCGTGCCCTTCCGAGAGCCAGAGGGGAGGGAATACTGGATCCGCGTGCTGGTCATCCACGCCGGTACTTGGGGGTAGAGAACACCCTACACGCCCCTCGTCCAAGACCAATAGGCGGAGATGAGCGAGTCGATTTTCCTTGCTCGTGCCCCGCCTGCGGTGAGAACACCTCCTCCAAGGCAGCCCGGCAGAGACCCACCTCCGCCCACGGCACGGACACGCCCCTTCCGGCACACGCCCCGCCCGCTCGCCCCGCCCCGCCCCGCCGTGAGCTCGCCACCGGGTCCTCACTGCGTCCGCCCGGGCCGCGTCCATTCTCGACGCTCTGAGGTCACCGACGGGGCTGGGCTGCGGGGGGCGGAGGGACGGAGGGACGGAGGGAAGATGGCGGCTGCGGCCGGATATTGGCGCCGCCTCCCCCAATCCTGGAGCCGGCGCAGATGAGGCGGGTCGGCTGGGGCCAGCGGCACTTCGGAACCCGAGCTAGGGGGGACGCTGGCGGTGGGGCCTGGCCCTGCTCTATGCCGGCGCCTCAGCTAGAGTGAGCGGCAACGGCAGCGACGCCTCTTTGCTCCGGCGCTTTCCCGGGGATTGCGAGTCCGAGCGGGCGGCGGGCGGCAGAGGCGGCGGGGCCGGGATGGAGGACGTTAACTCCAACGTGAACGCGGACCAGGAGGTGCGGAAGCTGCAGGAGCTGGTGAAGAAGCTGGAGAAGCAGAACGAACAGCTGAGGAGTCGCTCGGGAGCCGTGCAGGGCGCTGGCTCCCTCGGGCCCGGCAGCCCGGGGCGAGCCGGCGCGTCCACTCCCTCCTCCGGCTCGGCGTCCCCTCGGGGCTTCCCCTTGGGCCTCGGCGTCAAGTCGACCGGCGGGGCTGGGTCGGGCCCGAGGCGGACGAGTAGCGAGGAGCTGCGGGACCCCACATCCCTGCTGGCAGCGGGCGAGGGCGGCTTGCTGGACGAGGTGGAGCCGCTGCGGCCCGAGGAGCTGGAGCGCCTGTCAGGCTGGGAGGAGGAGGAGGAGAGCTGGTGAGCGCGGGGCCGGGGCCGGGGCTGGGCGGGGACCAGCTCGGGGGCGGGAGCGTCTTCCGAGGGTCCCCGGGTAGGGCACCTGGCGGGACACCTCGCTTTGTGTAGCCCGATCCGCTCTCTGACGGGGACTCGTGGCTTTCTCGCTTTGGCCGGGGGAGGGTCAGCTGGACTTGGAACTGGAGGCGTGCGAGAGGAAAGGGTCTCTGGGTTGTGGAGCCTCGGGTTCGGGATCCCGTTGGGGTCTGCGGGTTGGCACAGCATGGGAAGGGCTGCTCGTCGTGGGAGGAGCCGGAGGTGGGAAACTGCTTGTAGGAAGGGATCCTGCTTTGTGTGACAGGGAATAAACACACACTGGCTTTGGGATGGTGGCCCGGGCATTTTGTGTGGCGGGGAGGGGTCTGCTTGGTGAGGTGTCCCCGGGAGCAGTGCAGACCTCAGTGGTCTCAGCCTGTGCAGTGGGCAGTGCCCTAGACGACAGGGAGCTGGTGCGTTTCGGGCGGCGACGGGGACACCGTGTGAACCAGCCCTCCCCTTTGGGCAGTGGGGTACAGCTGGCTTTGTGTGCGGAGGGCAGAGGATGGTGCCGCTTTGTGTAAGAGTCAAGGGTGGAACAAGAGCCCTGGCTCTTATTTCTTAAGCAAGCACTGGGTCTGGCTTCTTTTTTTGGAGCTGGACAGTTATCACATCTGTCTTTCCTTTACATTTTTAAGCAGGGCTCTTGGGAAGCCAAAGCAGTATTTTCATAAGCCAACTTCTTGATAAAATTGTGACCTACACAGTAATATCACTTCCATAAATAGAAAGGACATGCGAGGCAGTTACCCTCATATTTTATTGCAACTACATAAAGCTGTCTATGGGAAATTCTTTCTCTTAATTTACCCTTTTATAAAATGTTAACTTTTGGCTAAAACGTTTCTACTCTTTGTTGAAATTGAAACTTACAAGTTAGTGAAACCGAAGTCCTTCATGGGTCTGGTATTGCAGGACTGTAACTTTGCAGTGTGCTAAGGTGGTTAAGAGCTTTGCCTGGAATCAGGCCCTGGCTCTGCTATTTACTAGTTGTATGACCTTGGGCAAGTTACTCTGAGCTTATTTTCTTCCTCTATTTGATGGTGAAAATAATAGTTCTTAACTCTATAGAGTTGTGAAGATTGAAATAATCCATGTAAGCTTTTAGTACAGGGTCTGGCGTACAGTGAACTCTCCGAGACTAGCTAGCTGCTCTTACTCTTAAGCCTAGTTATTTAAATCAAGAAAGACTTCTAAGATCTTAGAAGATCTTGTGCGAGTCTGAAGATTCGTAAAAGTTGATACCTGTTCATTAAAGCACTTACTTACAGGCTTTTGGGGACCCAAGTTTTACGCAGTTAAATAACCTGGATGTATACAGTGAATTGCCAAAAAAGAGTGATAGGTACAAAAAGTTCCAAGAGTGCTCAGAAATTGAGAAGAAAGTAATAATCCAAAGTAGCTGAGGCAAACTTTAAGGACAAGAGGTGGCATTAGAGGGAGGGAGAATGGGAAGGGAATTTATGCTCTGACAACTGTTAGAACAGAGTCAGAGATATTTGTAACTCCTAATTAGGAAGGTTTGAATTACAGAAGTACTCTTGAATATGTGATGTCAAGCCTTTATTTTATTGTCAAGTGATAAGAAATATTATTAGAACTAACTATGATATTGACAGTTTTTTCATATTCGCGTGAAGTCACATCCTCCCAAAGGAATCTTGGGTATGTATACACTTTTAGAGAACACAGAATCATCTAAATATCATCACATGCCTCTTCCAAGTGATGATGATGATGCTCTAATAATGAGGATTAGCTGCATTCATCAGCCCATTTTAGATTATGTATTATTAGAACACATTGACTCCACTTGCAGAAGCTGATTAAGCCTTGCAGCTTTGGTTTCTGAGTATAGGGTTTGTTGAGATAAAACAAGTCTTAAATACTATCCCAGAAGTTTCTTTTGACTGGGTGGTTACTGCTTTGATCCTGGCTACATTTCTTGGTATTGTAGATGTCCTATACTTTCTGAAAAAATGAAAGTTTGATAACTAGAAAGTGCTTTGGGATGTGTGTTTGGAGTATAAGTTGAAAGGGGGTGGATGTTAGTGGCAGGGGAGGAAGATTCAGAGTCAAGAGTTTTTTCTTAGTGAGTAAAAATCTACTTTCCTGTAAGACACCCATTGCACCTTCTTTTCATGTAGAGGAATTGTTTTTTCCCCAAGTGAATACCATATAATGCCAGTTCCGAATGTGTCAGTAGATACTGTGTGAAAAAATAGTGGTAGGTCTAAGGTCAAATACATATGGGATGATCGAAAGTCAACAAAAATAAACAGTTTTTTTTTAATGCTGGACTTTTTGCTATGCTAATGTGAGTTGAATATAGTAAATCTCTAAGTGTTAAGGTTTCCTAAACTTACCTGAGACCCCAAGGAACTGGTATCCATAGAACATAGTTAGAAAACCACGCTCAAGAGTAGTGGTTTTTACAACTTTTTCTTCTTCTTTTTGCTCCAGCTTCATGACAAGAAACCCATTTTACATTGTAGGCTAGGGCACACATGTATATGAATAATTGAAACAAAAGTTTCATACATCTACAGTTACTTTTAAGTACATGTGGTTCTCTAATATTTTCTGTTCTGTTTCCTTTAGGAAAAAATGCTGGTTACAACCAGCTAAGCTTATTTTGTGATCCATTAATGGATTTTAACTCTTAAGTTTGAAAAACACTATTCTAAAACAACTGGGAAAAGTCTAGAGATAGGAACTATCTCTGTGTGTATCATAGTGTGTCAGGCTATGACAGGTACCTTATAAACATTGTTGCACTTAATTGCATTTAATTTTTATCCATTTATGAGGTAGGTATTATTATCTAGATAAGGCAACTTAATCTCTCTTTTAAGCATCAAATGAAATGCAGTAAATGATAAGAGTCAGGTTTGAAACCAGGCCTTTATGACATCAAAGCCTGTGCTGTTCCCACTGTTTTTTGCTGTTTCAAGTATAATCTCTTTTCCACATGATTGACTCCTGAAAACATTTGAAGACTACTATGATGATCCTCTAACGCCTTCTCCCCAGAACTATACTCAGCACTTAGATGCTGCAAGATCAGACTGTGTGGGGGTTCTAATTGCTTGAGCTAAGTGCTGTTATTTTGAAACCAAGTATTTCATTAACAGTTTTAAATTCTGTTACTTATGCTTAATATGAGCCTGTAGGGTCAGATACACTCTGTACCTTATAATGATATTCCAGATTGACAATATTTTAGTTTTGTTCCATTGTTTGGAAGGGTAGCCCTAAACTTTTCCAGGCTTCCCGTCTATCACCTCGCCTCAATTGAACTTCAGTTTCCTTTGAAGAATGTTTATTTGGCCTATTTGAACAAACTGTTGGCAGAAAAACAAGCTAAAGAAGAGTATTTCTGTCTACTCTTTGTCATCTAGTTTCATTGTATACTTTGCTCCAGTCTTTTTGTACTAATCCTCTTAATGTAATTTTTTTCTCCTTAAGTTTTTATTTATTAAGATGAAATTCACACACAATAAAATTTACATATTTAAAGTGTGATTTACTGATATTTTAGTATATTCATAAAGTTGTGTTGCTGTTCCACCACTGTCTGATTCAAAACATTTTCATCATTCTCACAAAAAACTCCAGCTTGTTATCAGTCACTTCCCATTTCCCCCAGGCCCCAGCTCCACTTATCTACTTTCTGTGTCTAGGGAATTGCCTCTTCTGCTCGTTTCATATAAATGAAATCATATATGTGGCTTTTGTGTCTGGCTTATTTCATCTAGTACAGCAATATTCTTTTTTTTTTTTAAGATTTTATTTATTTTTAGATAGGGAGAGAGAAAGAGAGTGAGAGAAACATCGATGTGTGGCTGTCTCTCATGCACCCCCTACTAGGTACCTGGCCCATAAGCCAGGCATGTGCCCTATACTGGGAATCGAACCTGTCAACTGAGTCACACCAGCCCAGGCTTCATTTAGTACAGTGATTTTCAACCCTTTTCACCTCATGGCACAAAAAACTACTAAAAGTGTGTGGCACACACAAAATAAATATTTTTTGCTGATCTGACAAAAAAATAGGTATGATTTTGATTCATTCACATCAGATAGTTGGTGTCTTGGCTCTTGTCATTTTCTTATTTGACAGTATAAGGGAAAACAGATTAGTGCCCTTGTCTAAATAGTGAGGTATTGCATGTTTTGTTCCAATTTTTTTTTTTATGTATTAGTTTGAGAGAGAGAGAGAAAGTTCAGGAGGGGGAGAGCGACAGATAGAGACAGAGACAGAGAGACACAGAGAGGAACAGGGCTTTGTCACGCCACTTATTTACGCATTCATTGGTTGACTCTTGCATGTGCCCTGACCAGTGATCAGACCCACAATCTTGGCGTACAGGGACAATGCTCTCTAATCAGCTAAGCTAACTAGCCAGAGAGGTATTGCGCGTTTTAAAAATTCTTGCAGTACCCTGACTGGTGTGGCTCAGTTGGGTGTCCTCCCCGAAAGCGAAAGGTTGCCTGTTCAGTTCCCAGTCAGGGCACATGCCTAGGTTGCGGGTTTGGTCCCCATTTGGGGCACATGTGAGAGGCAACCCATCGATGTTTCTCTCTCATATCAGTGTTTCTCTCCCTCTCTTCTCCTTCCCTTCTCCTCACTCTAAAAAATAAATAAATTTTTAAAATAAAAAAATTCTTACAGCACACTGATTGAAAATCTCTGATTTAGTGTAATGTTTCAACGTTTATCCATATTGTAGCATGTATCAGAACATTCTCTTTTTTTATTGCCATTTATGTCTGAATAATATTACCCATTTTGTTTATCCATTTATCAGTTGATGGGCATTTGGGTTTCCATCTTTTGACTACTATGAAAAATGCTGCTATGAATATTTATGAGATTTTATATGGATATGTTTTTAGTTTTCTTGGGTATATACCTATAAGTAGGATTACTAGATAAAATGGTCACTCTATGTTTAACTTTTTGAGAAGTTGTCAAACTGTTTTCCACAGTAGCTATGCCATTTTATGTTCCCATGAATAACATCATTGTACAAGTGTTCCAATTTCTGCATATCCTCGCCAACACTTGTTATTATATTATATGTCTTTTTTGTTATGTAGCCATCTGCTGGTATCTCATTGTGGTTCCAGTTTGCATTTGCCTAATGACTAATGATGTCCAGCATTTTTTAATGTATTTTTTTTTTGCCATTTGTATGTCTTCTTTGGAAAAATGTTGGCTTAAACCATTTGCCCATTTTCCACGTGGGTTACCTGTCTTCATTTTGTTAAGTTGTAAGAATACTTTATATATTCTAGATACTAATACCTTGTGAGAGAGATGATTTACAAATATTTAATATCATGATATCCAGTTTAATTTTTCTTCTGTTGCCTGTACTTTTGGTGTCATATCTAAGAAACCTCTGCCTAATCCGAGTTCATGAAGTTTACTCTTGTGTTTTTTTTAAGAGGTTTATAACTCTTACATTTAGGTCTTTAATCCATTTTATCATGGCACAATACTTGTATACATAATATCAAATTGACCACGATACCCATCTTTAAGTGTGTAGCTAGTTCAGTGGCATTGAGCACATTCAAATAGTTGTGCAGCCGTCCATCTCCAGAACTTCTTGCGTTCCAAAATTGAAACTCCGTGCCATTAAACAATACCTGCCCCCATCCCCAAGCCTGCGACAACTGCCGCTCTACTCTCTGTCTCGTAGTTGTCTACAGACAACTCATCTGTGTGGGATCAAACAATATTTGTGCTTTGTGACTGCCTTTGTCACTCACCACAGTGTCTCCAAGGTTCATCATGTTGCAGCACATCCAGAATTCTTTCCCTTCTTTCTTTCCTTTTTTTTTCATACTCCTCAATGGGCGAGAGAAAACAGTTTTTTTTCAATCCTTGCCAACATTTTGCTTTTTAAATATAATGTAAGGTAGGGGTTTGACGTCATTCTTAAATCTTTCTGTTCCCACACCTAAGCTTACATATGTATATGATGTTTATATTAAAATATGGAATGTATGTTTTTTATGAAAAAAAATTCCATAAAATTCAGCCTCCCAAATGTGTAGTTCAGTGCTGTCAGCCACGTGCATATTGTAAACAGGTCCCCACAACCCTTCCATCCTGCAAACTGAAATATTATCCTCACAAAATACCAACTCCTTACCACCCCTACCTGCCCCACCCCCAGCTCCTGGCAACCACAATTCTACTTTGTTTCTGAATTTGACTACTCTAGGTACCTCATAAGTGGAAGCATGTAGTATTTGTATTTCTATGACTCACTTATTCACTTAGCATAATGTCCTCAAGTTTCATCCATGCTGCAGCAGCATATGACATGGTTTCCTTTTTTAAGATAATGCATTCCATTGTGTGTGTGTATTTCTCTGTCTGTGGCTGTGTGTCTGTATCTATCCCATTTTCTTTATCATTCATTTGTTGATGGACACTTGGATTGCTTCTGCCTCTTGTGAATAATGCCACTGTGAACGTGGGCATACAAATATCTGTACAAGTCCTTACTTTCACTTCTGGGAATACATCCAGAAGTGAAATTGCTGGATCAAATGATAATGCTACATTTAATTTTTTGAGGAAATACCAGTGACACCTTCGTTCTCAAACTTAATTCATTGCAGAAGGCCGTTCAAGGAACGATTTATTTGGAAACCAAATTGTTTTTTTCTCATTAGAAGTAATGTAAATGAGTTAATCTATTCTAGACCCCCAAATTATTCCTTGTTTTAACCTTTCTTATATACATGTATAATGTACTGTTTAATCTATAAATAAACACTTTAAAACCAAAAAGGACATAAAATGTAAATGAAAACAAAAAAAATGAAATGTACAGTAAAAAAATATGTACACAGTAGAACTTACCTTTAATGTTGAGAGCTACTGATGACTGGATAGGGAGAGGAGGGATGAGGGATACTATTGTTTAGAAGCAGAGTCCCCTTCCATAAAAGCATCACATAGCTGTTCTGGGATTCTTTCTCTCTTTTGTCTTTTGGCTCCACTACAACTTGCTTCAGGCTCACTGGGCCTCTCTCACTAAGACCTGTGCAGTGATGTTTGTTTTTGCCCGTGTTTTAACACTTCCTGGCGTGCAACACTGCACTGTCGTTGAACAAGTTTAATTGCTACTTTTTTGTCAGGGTGATATTTCTCAATAAAACTTTGCATTTCTCCCATTTCCCAAGCATTTTCTTGATTAGTAAAGTAGGAATACCCTCTTCCCCACTCCTCCTCTGAAGAGAGCCCCTCAGCTGCCATCTGTTGCTGCTGCATCTGAAGTCTTGGAGTTCTTCGGTGGTCCGCTCAGTGCTGTGGTCCTCCACCAACTCCTCCACATTGTCACCATCCACTTTCAAGCCCAAGGACTTACCCAGAGACACAGTACCCTCCACAGCAGACACAGGCTCATCCTCAAAGCCCTCAACATCTCAGCAGCAGATTCAGGCCACAGTTCCCTCCAGGCCGACTACATGGTCCTGGAAGATACTTCCCCCCGTGCTTTGCCTGTGTGCCTCAAGCAAGTGAGGATAGTAAAGTGTTCCTTCCAGAACTCCCTACAGGTTAAATTAGTTTCAGAGGTCACCTCAAAACACCTCTGAGACAGTGCCTTTGTGGTAGAGTTTTTAAAACTAGAAATGACCTGCTGGTCCATGGGCTAGAGAGTAGGTGGCAAGAACCTGACAGTGATGAAGTTGCATTCCTCCACCTCTAATGCGGCCTCCAAGCCTGGAGGGCAGGCAGGAGCATTGTCTATTACAAGAAGTGCCCTGAGTGGCCATTGTTTTTCCCAGAGGCCTTTCTTCACACTTGGGGCAAACATTTCATGAATCCACTCAATAAAAACTTGCCTGGTTACCCAACCCAAGCCTTGCTGTTCGCCCTCCACATCACATTCAGCTTGTTTCCCATGACATTATTTTGCTTGAAAACTCAGAATGGGTTTTCAGAATGGTGGACCAGTAGAGGCTTCAATTTAAAGTCTCCACTCGCATTTCTACACAACAATAATGTCAGCCTGTCCACTGGTTTGTGTCCTGGAAATGACTTCTCCTGTGTGATGTAGGTTCTCTTTTTTATTTTCTTGCAGAAGAGGCCTGTCTCATCACAACTGAACTCTTGCTGGAGAGCAAATCCCTCGGCCTCTATGTATTATTGAAATTTTGTCACAAAATTATCAGCAGCTACTTTGTTAGAATTGGCAGCCTCCCCATGCCTCACTACACTATGAATCCCACTTCTTTTCTTAAGGTTATCAAACCACCCTCTCCCAGCCTTAAACAAATCACTTTCTGCACTCGTTCCAGGGCTGTCTTTCCGGAGGTCAGCATGTAGCATCTTCACTTTCTCTCATACCATTGCCTCCAAAGTGGTATCA